>OX336390.1:991088496-991394496 GCA_946902985.2 Meconema thalassinum
AAGAGGAAATGAGCAGAATGGGATAAACATTCTTCAAAATGGTCTAGCCATGTCGATGTTGGTGAAGTAACCGGATTTTCATCATAATAAGCATCCGGCTCACTGGAGAATTGCTCAGCATGCTAGGCTTTGACCTGAAGAGTCCCGGGTTCGATTCCCCGATGGGACATTGACGATTTTTATCTCTTGTGGTTAATTCCCCTGGCATGGAGAAGGGGTACATGTGGCGTCCTCATCATCAATTCATCCACGGGTGTCAATTAGAGGCACTTGGCCTTCCAGAAGCCCACACGAAATTTACTACCTCAGTAAGCAGCAATAGGCACTGAACACAGCCCTCCTGGAAGTGATTTTCAATGGTTACCCACTTCTACATACAAATATTTATGTTCAAATGCTACGGTGGTACATGGTAGACATGTTGTTGTTTCATTTCAGCGTCAGTTACATCGTGGTCATTTAGCTCCGTGTACTAGGGTGTGTGTGAAGAACTAAATGAAAATGAATATTTCTGTTAAACTGTCTGTAATTAAAGTTAGGTTTGGGAAGGAGGCGGCCGTGGCCTAAAATTAGTAGAGTAGACGAGGAAGTCCACGGAAGAACACTTTTAAGTTAGATGACATGGGAATGGAACTCACCTCCTGTCAACTTTGCTTTATGAGGCTGTGTACGCCGTTCTAGTCCTCATACCAGAGTTAAATTTCTTGGTGGAGCCGGGAATTTCTCTGGAAACTGTTGGGAATCTGTGGCTCATATTTCACCTCAACATGGCTAATTTTTGTTCACAACCTGTGTTATTGTGCTGTCTGTTACTAAAGTTAGGATTGGGAAGAAGGCAGCCGTTGCCTAAAGTAGACGTGGTGTAGACGTGTGAAATCACGGAAGGTCAATTATAAGTTGGTTGAGATGGGAATCAAACCCAGCTCCTGTCAGCTTTACCTCATGAGACTGAGTGTACCCCGTTTCAGCCCTCAGACCAGAGATTTCTTGGTGGAGCTGGGAATCGAGTCCGGACCTCGGGGGTAAGAGCCAAGAATACTTGTTACTGCGCCACCAGGCGGACTGCGTAGTAGACAGATCAACTATAAGTGGAACTTACCAATTGAAATTTGAGACAAATCAATAGTAACGTCTCTAGTGGATTTAGGACGTTTCTATTTCTTACAAATTTCCTTCCTATCTTTTCTATAGGTTATATCGATACGTTTATGATGAAATTTCTCCAGAAGCTATTGGAACTCCGCGATTCAGTATTCTCATCAAAATGGGTAATTTTGGTTTACAAGAAAAAGTTCCGTGCCGAACTAAAAGACTACTTTTCTTAAAATTTAAGATTCATGTCAGTGATTAATCTATATGGACCTATCTAGAATAATGACGAAATTGAAATGGTAATATCGAAATTCTAATTCGTTCGAAATATACCTGGTATAATGTAGCCTACAGTTAGCAGCCCTAGTGACTGAATATATTCTTAGTTCCATCTCTTAATGTACAGAATACAAAATTTGGTTGAAGTCCAATGGATAGCTAGGGCGTCACTTTCAGTTAGACATTGAATTTATCAGCACGCGTGAAATCATGTTGGCAACAATGTAATGCATGTGTTGGTCAGAAATAATCTGAAATATTATGATCTCTTGTTGTGGCAATTTTTGATGAAATCCATTTGTTAGTATAGAAGTTACATGTATTTCAAAATTGGACCTATCATCAGGCTTAGAATCATGTTGAAAGCACTGTTGTATATTAGTTACTTCAAATTAATCTAGAATGTCAGGTAATATACGTGTGCAAAGTTTAGAGCTGTTGGCTTTCATACTTTCTGATATATTGGTATTAGGGTAAAAAAAAATAGAGACAGCATTTATTAACTCTTGGCAGCCCTGGTTGCTCTTAACAATACGCATAGTCATATCTGTTAAGATACACATGGCACATACGAAATTTGTTTGAAATCCAATTGATAGTATGAAAGTTACATGTATTTAAAAATTAGTCCTATAAGCAAGCTAAGAATCATGTTGGCAGCACTGACGTATATTACTTCAATTTAATCTACATTGTCAGGCACTGCATGTGTGCATAGTTTGAAGTTGTCGGCTTGCATACTTTCTGATATATTGGTATTTGGATAAGAAAATAAAGAGAACAGAGTTGGCAGCCCTGGTGGCTCTTGAGAAGGCGCTCAGTCATATTTGTTTATGTACACATAGAACATACGAAATGTGGTTGAAATCCAATTGATAGTGTAGAAGTTATATGCATTTAAACATTGGACCTGTCAGCTGGCATAGAATCACTTTGGCAACACTGCTATGTTTGGCCTCTTGGAAATTAAACTAAAGTATTATTATCTATCTATATGTGTACCAATTTTGGAATAGTTCCTATGCATACCTTCCAAGATGTCCAACATGGAACTCAAATTTCAATTACTGTTTCTCTGCAGTTGGTAGCACTGACACAATTTTCAAATACGGGCTTGTGCTATTCAGGTATAGATCTTTACTCTTACCAAATATTGTTTTGATTGTCTCATCAGTTTAGGAGTTGATAAGGGAGAACACACAGACAGACAGACAGAGAGACAGACAGACAGAGAGACACGCATTTGCCCGGATCGATCTCATAACCTGTACTCTGAAGACCAATAATTGCGGTACAACAGAACCGGTACGTCCATACGCAGAGGTTACTGAACTGCACAGTATCGTGGCACGTGAGGTTGGAGTCATTATCAATTCATCCTCGGGTGTCAGTTAGACGAACTCGGCCTTCTAGAAGGCCAACGAAATTTACTATGTCAATAAGCAGCAGTACGGGACACCGAATATAGAAATGTTGATGGACAAATGGTATGGTGCTACATGGTAGACATGTTGTTATTGTTTCATTGTAGTGCCTTGGGCGTTGTGGTCACTTACCTCCGTACACTTGGGTGTGTGAAGAAATAAATAAATAATGAATATTTCTGTTACCCTGTGTTATTGTGGTGTCTGTTATTAAAATTAGGATTGGGAAGGGGGCGGCCGTGGCCTTGAGTTAGTAGAGTATAAATGGGAGACTGGACCTCAGGTGCAATAGCCAAGAATGCTTGTTACTGTGCCACCAGGTGGACAGAGTGGTAGACAGATTATGAACTAGTTCGCATGCCTAACTTCTGAGATATCCAACATAGAGCTCAAATTTCAATTGCGATTTTTCAGCAGTTGGTAGCACTGACGTCAATTTCAAATATGGCCGTGAGGTAGTCAGGTATAGATCTTCACTCTTACCAAATTTGGTTTCGATAGCTGCAGACGTTTAGGAGTTGATAGGGGGAGACACACACACGGACAGACAGACAGACAGACAGACAGACAGACAGAAGGACCGACAAACAGACACACATTTTGCCTGGTCGATCCCATAAGTCTACTTACTCCTCATTTTGGCAAAATGAGAAAAGTAGGCTAAAAATCACACTGTAATATACGCGTCTATATCAGCGTGAATACTCGTACTAGTAGAAGCTTGCATGCTAACGAGTGTCGTGTAATACAGTCTTTAGGCTACACTACTTCAGGTATTTTTCAAACTAATTACAAATGTTAGTATTACCAACCAAATTTCGTCATTATTCTAGATAGGTCTATATAGATTAATCATTGGCATGAATCTTAATTATAAATAAAAGTAGACTCTTTAGTTTGTCACGAAACGACTTCTTTTTATTGTTAATACAAGCTGTACCCGGCATGCGTTGCAATGCCAAACAAAGAAATTGTTGGCGTTGAAATTCTGTTTCTTGAAGTGCTTTTGGATACACGACATGTTTTTCAATTTCCGTTAACTGCCTCTAAGCTATCGTAAAATGGATTTTCTAATTTAGAACCATTCGTGGGAGCGTGCACAACAACTTTCAAAAGTTTCATCGCAATCGGATGAATGACATATGAACGTATACGGGATTTTGTTTGAACGATTCGTGCGCTGTCACTCATTTGTTGAATCTACTCGTACGCTACCTATTGAGAAATGGATTTACTAAGTCGAAACCCTACCCTGGCGTGTACACAATAACTCATCAAGGTTTCATCACAATCGAAGAAGGTTATTTGAACGCATAGGGGATTTTGTTAAAACGCTTCGCGCGTCGACACCCATTTGCTGCATATACTCGTGCGCAACCTATTGTGAAAAGGATTTACTAAGTCGAAACCCTTCCCTGGCGTGTACACAATAACTCATCAATGATTCATCGCAATCGGATGAATGGCATATGCACGTATAAGGGGTTTTGTTTAAACGATACGTGCGCTGTCACTCATTTGTTGAATCTACTCGTGTGCTACCTATTGAGAAATGTATTACTAAGTCGAAGCCCTTCCCTGGCGTGTACACAATAACTCATCAAGGTTTCATCGCAATCGAAGAATGTTATATGAACGCAATAGGGGATTTTGTTGAAACGCTTCGCGCGTCGTCACCCATTTGTTGCATCTACTCTTGCGCTACTTATTGTGAAATGGATTTACTAAGTCCCCTTCCCTGGCGGGTACACAATAACTGATCAATGTTTCATCGCAATTGGATGAATAGTATACGAACGCATACCTGATATTGTTTAAACGATTCGCGCTCCGTCACACATTTGTTGAATCTACTCGTGCGCTACCTACTGTAAAATGTATTTACTGAGTTAGAAACCGTCACGTAAGTGTCCACAACATCTCACCCAAGTTTCATCGCTATCGGAATAATGGGATATGAAGACATAGGGGACTGTATTGAAACGCTCCGCGTGTCGTCGTTCATTTGTCGAATCTACTCGTGTGCTACCTAATGTGAAATGTATTTACTAAGCCAGAAACCTTCCTTGGAGTGTCCACCATATTTCACCCAAGTTTCACCGCTAACGGCAGAATGGTATATGACTTTATACGGGACTTTGTTGAAACGCTTCGCGCGTCGTCCCACATTTGTTGAATCAACTTGTGCGCTGCATATTGTATAGTGGATTTACTAAGCCAGAAATTTTCCATGACGTGTACACAACATCTCACCCAAGTTTCATAGCTACGGACGAATGGTACATGAATGCATACGGGACTTGGTTGAAACGCTTCGCGTGTCGTCGCTCATTTGTTGATTCTACTCTTGCGCTACATATTGTAATATGGATGTACTCAGCCAGAAACCTTCCCTGGAGTGTACACAATATCTCACCCAAGTTTCATCGCAATCGGATGAATGGTATGTGAACGTATACGGGACGTTGTCGAAACGCTTCGCGCGTAGTCACTCATTTGTTGAACATAAACGTGCGCATCGTATTGTAAAATGGATTTACTTAGCCAGAAACCTTTCCTGGAGTGTACACAACAATTCACCAAACATTTATCACTATCAGACGAATGGTATATGACTTTATACGGGACTTTGTTGAAACGCTTCGCGTGTCATCGCTCATTTGTTGAATCCACTGGTGCGCTACCTATTGTAAAATGTATGTACTAAGCCAGAAACCTTCCCTGGAGTGTACACAATATCTCATCCAAGTTTCATCTCTATCGGATGAATGGTATATGAAATTATATGGGACTTTATTGAATCGCTTCGCGCGTCGTCGCTCATTTGTTGATTCTACTCATGCTCTACCTATTTTTAAAGGGATTTACAATGCTAGAAACCTTCCCTGGAGTGCACACAAAATCTCAGCCTAGTTTCCTCGCTATCGGATGAATGGCATATTTACGCAAACGTGACTTTGTTGAAATGCTTCGCGCGTCGTAGCTCACTTGTTGAATCTACTCGTGCGCTGCCTATTGTAAAGTGGATGTACTAAGCCAGAAAATTTCCCTGCAGTGTACACAACATTTTACGCAAGTTTCATAGCTATCGGACGAATGGTATATGAATGCATACGGGACTTTGTTGAAACGCTTTGCGTGTCGCCGCTCATTTGTTGAATCTACTCGTGCGCTATCTACTGTGAAATGTATTCACTAATTTTGAAACCTTCACGTAAGTGTACACAACATCTCACACAAGTTTCATCGCTATCGGACGATTGGTATATGAACACATACGGGACTTTGTTGAAATGCTTCGCGCATCGTCGCTCATTTGTTGAATCTACGCGTGCGCTACCTATTGTAAAATGGATTGACTAAGTCAGAAACCTTCCTTGGAGTGTATTCAACATCTCACCCAAGTTTGATCGCAATCGGACGAATGGTATATGAACGCATAGGAGACATACCCACACCACATACCCACAGACATGCCCACAGACAAACTATCACGTAACATTGATTTTTATATATATAGACAAGCTGTACCCGGCATTCGTTGCAATGCCAATCAAAGAAAGTGTTGGCGATGAAATTCTGTTTCTTGAAGTGCTTTTGGATACACAACCTGTTAACTGCCTCTAAGCTATCGTAAAATGGATTTTCTAATTTAGAACCATTTGTGGGAGCGTGCACAACAACTTTCAAAAGTTTCATCGCTGTCACTCATTTGTTGAATCTACTAGTACGCTACCTATTGTGAAATGGATTTACTAAGTCGAAACCCTTCCCTGGCGTGTACACAATAACTCATCAATGATTCATCGCAATCGGATGAATGGTATATGCACGTATACGGGGTTTTGTTTAAACGATTCGTGCGCTGTCACTCATTTGTTGAATATACTCGTGTGCTACCTATTGAGAAATGTATTACTAAGTCGAAGCCCTTCCCTGGCGTGTACACAATAACTCATCAAGGTTTCATCGCAATCGAAGAATGTTATATGAACGCAATAGGGGATTTTGTTGAAACGCTTCGCGCATCGTCACCCATTCGTTGCATCTACTCTTGCACTACTTATTGTGAAATGGATCTACTAAGTCCCCTTCCCTGGCGGGTACACAATAACTGATCAATGTTTCATCGCAATCGGATGAATAGTATATGAACGCATACCTGATTTTGTTTAAACGATTCGCGCTCCGTCACTCATTTGTTGAATCTACTCGTGCGCTACCTACTGTAAAATGTATTTACTAAGTTAGAAACCGTCACGTAAGTGTCCACAACATCTCACCCAAGTTTCATCGCTATCGGACTAATGGGATATGAAGACATAGGGGACTGTATTGAAACGCTCCGCGTGTCGTCGTTCATTTGTCGAATCTACTCGTGTGCTACCTACTGTGAAATGTATTTACTAAGCCAGAAACCTTGCTTGGAGTGTCCACCATATTTCACCCAAGTTTCACCGCTAACGGCAGAATGGTATATGACCTTATACGGGACTTTGTTGAAACGCTTCGCGCGTCGTCCCTCATTTGTTGAATCAACTTGTGCGCTGCATATTGTATAGGGGATTTACTAAGCCTGAAATTTTCCATGACGTGTACACAACATCTCACCCAAGTTTCGTAGCTACGGACGAATGGTACATGTATTCATACGGGACTTGGTTGAAACGCTTCGCGTGTCGTCGCTCATTTGTTGATTCTACTCTTGCGCTACATATTGTAATATGGATGTACTCAGCCAGAAACCTTCCCTGGAGTGTACACAACATCTCACCCAAGTTTCATCGCAATCGGATGAATGGTATGCGAACGTATACGGGACGTTGTCGAAACGCAGTCACTCATTTGTTGAACATAAACGTGCGCTTCGTATTGTAAAATGGATTTACGTAGCCAGAAACCTTTCCTGGAGTGTACACAACAATTCACCAAATATTTATCACTATCAGACGAATGGTATATGACTTTATACGGGACCTGATTGAAACGCTTCGCGTGTCATCGCTCATTTGTTGAATCTACTGGTGCGCTACCTATTGTAAAATGTATGTACTAAGCCAGAAACCTTCCCTGGAGTGTACACAACATCTCACCCAAGTTTCATCGCTATCGGATGAATGGTATATGAAATTATATGGGACTTTGTTGAAACGCTTCGCGCGTCGTCGCTCATTTGTTGATTCTACTCGTGCTCTACCTATTTTTAAAGGGATTTACAGAGCTGGAAACCTTCCCTGGAGTGCAAACAAAATCTCAGCCTAGTTTCATCGCTATGGGACGAATGGTATATGAACGCAAACGTGACTTTGTTGAAGTGCTTCGCGCGTCGTAGCTCATTTGTTGAATCTACTCGTGCGCTGCCTATTGTAAAGTGGATGTACTAAGCCAGAAAATTTCCCTGCAGTGTACACAACATTTTACGCAAGTTTCATAGCTATCGGACGAATGGTATATGAACGCATACGGGACTTTGTTGAAACGCTGTGCGTGTCGTCGCTCATTTGTTGAATCTACTCGTGCGCTATCTACTGTGAAATGTAATCACTAATTTTGAAACCTTCACGTAAGTGTACACAACATCTCACCCAAGTTTCATCGCTATCGGACGAATGGTATATGAACACATACGGGACTTTGTTGAAATGCTTCGCGCATCGTCGCTCATTTGTTGAATCTACGCGTGCGCTACCTATTGTAAAATGGATTGACTAAGTCAGAAACCTTCCTTGGAGTGTACTCAACATCTCACCCAAGTTTCATCGCTATCGGACTAATGGGATATGAAGACATAGGGGACTGTATTGAAACGCTCCGCGTGCCGTCGTTCATTTGTCGAATCTACTCGTGTGCTACCTACTGTGAAATGTATTTACTAAGCCAGAAACCTTGCTTGGAGTGTCCACCATATTTCACCCAAGTTTCACCGCTAACGGCAGAATGGTATATGACCTTATACGGGACTTTGTTGAAACGCTTCGCGCGTCGTCCCTCATTTGTTGAATCAACTTGTGCGCTGCATATTGTATAGGGGATTTACTAAGCCTGAAATTTTCCATGACGTGTACACAACATCTCACCCAAGTTTCGTAGCTACGGACGAATGGTACATGTATTCATACGGGACTTGGTTGAAACGCTTCGCGTGTCGTCGCTCATTTGTTGATTCTACTCTTGCGCTACATATTGTAATATGGATGTACTCAGCCAGAAACCTTCCCTGGAGTGTACACAACATCTCACCCAAGTTTCATCGCAATCGGATGAATGGTATGCGAACGTATACGGGACGTTGTCGAAACGCAGTCACTCATTTGTTGAACATAAACGTGCGCTTCGTATTGTAAAATGGATTTACGTAGCCAGAAACCTTTCCTGGAGTGTACACAACAATTCACCAAATATTTATCACTATCAGACGAATGGTATATGACTTTATACGGGACCTGATTGAAACGCTTCGCGTGTCATCGCTCATTTGTTGAATCTACTGGTGCGCTACCTATTGTAAAATGTATGTACTAAGCCAGAAACCTTCCCTGGAGTGTACACAACATCTCACCCAAGTTTCATCGCTATCGGATGAATGGTATATGAAATTATATGGGACTTTGTTGAAACGCTTCGCGCGTCGTCGCTCATTTGTTGATTCTACTCGTGCTCTACCTATTTTTAAAGGGATTTACAGAGGTGGAAACCTTCCCTGGAGTGCACACAAAATCTCAGCCTAGTTTCATCGCTATGGGACGAATGGTATATGAACGCAAACGTGACTTTGTTGAAGTGCTTCGCGCGTCGTAGCTCATTTGTTGAATCTACTCGTGCGCTGCCTATTGTAAAGTGGATGTACTATGCCAGAAAATTTCCCTGCAGTGTACACAACATTTTACGCAAGTTTCATAGCTATCGGACGAATGGTATATGAACGCATACGGGACTTTGTTGAAACGCTGTGCGTGTCGTCGCTCATTTGTTGAATCTACTCGTGCGCTACCTACTGTAAAATGTATTTACTGAGTTAGAAACCGTCACGTAAGTGTCCACAACATCTCACCCAAGTTTCATCGCTATCGGAATAATGGGATATGAAGACATAGGGGACTGTATTGAAACGCTCCGCGTGTCGTCATTCATTTGTCGAATCTACTCGTGTGCTACCTAATGTGAAATGTATTTACTAAGCCAGAAACCTTCCTTGGAGTGTCCACCATATTTCACCCAAGTTTCACCGCTAACGGCAGAATGGTATATGACTTTATACGGGACTTTGTTGAAACGCTTCGCGCGTCGTCCCACATTTGTTGAATCAACTTGTGCGCTGCATATTGTATAGTGGATTTACTAAGCCAGAAATTTTCCATGACGTGTACACAACATCTCACCGAAGTTTCATAGCTACGGACGAATGGTACATGAATGCATACGGGACTTGGTTGAAACGCTTCGCGTGTCGTCGCTCATTTGTTGATTCTACTCTTGCGCTACATATTGTAATATGGATGTACTCAGCCAGAAACCTTCCCTGGAGTGTACACAATATCTCACCCAAGTTTCATCGCAATCGGATGAATGGTATGTGAACGTATACGGGACGTTTTCGAAACGCTTCGCGCGTAGTCACTCATTTGTTGAACATAAACGTGCGCATCGTATTGTAAAATGGATTTCTTTGCCAGAAACCTTTCCTGGAGTGTACACAACATCTCATCCAAGTTTCATCTCTATCGGATGAATGGTATATGACATTATATGGGACTTTGTTGAAACGCTTCGCGTGTCATCGCTCATTTGTTGAATCCACTGGTGCGCTACCTATTGTAAAATGTATGTACTATGCCAGAAACCTTCCCTGGAGTGTACACAACATCTCATCCAAGTTTCATCTCTATCGGATGAATGGTATATGAAATTATATGGGACTTTATTGAATCGCATCGCGCGTCGTCGCTCATTTGTTGATTCTACTCGTGCGCTGCCTATTGTAAAGTGGATGTACTAAGCCAGAAAATTTCCCTGCAGTGTACACAACATTTTACGCAAGTTTCATAGCTATCGGACGAATGGTATATGAATGCATACGGGACTTTGTTGAAACGCTTTGCGTGTCGCCGCTCATTTGTTGAATCTACTCGTGCGCTATCTACTGTGAAATGTATTCACTAATTTTGAAACCTTCACGTAAGTGTACACAACATCTCACACAAGTTTCATCGCTATCGGACGATTGGTATATGAACACATACGGGACTTTGTTGAAATGCTTCGCGCATCGTCGCTCATTTGTTGAATCTACGCGTGCGCTACCTATTGTAAAATGGATTGACTAAGTCAGAAACCTTCCTTGGAGTGTACTCAACATCTCACCCAAGTTTGATCGCAATCGGACGAATGGTATATGAACGCATAGGAGACATACCCACACCACATACCCACAGACATGCCCACAGACAAACTATCACGTAACATTGATTTTTATATATATAGACAAGCTGTACCCGGCATTCGTTGCAATGCCAATCAAAGAAAGTGTTGGCGATGAAATTCTGTTTCTTGAAGTGCTTTTGGATACACAACCTGTTAACTGCCTCTAAGCTATCGTAAAATGGATTTTCTAATTTAGAACCATTTGTGGGAGCGTGCACAACAACTTTCAAAAGTTTCATCGCTGTCACTCATTTGTTGAATCAACTAGTACGCTACCTATTGTGAAATGGATTTACTAAGTCGAAACCCTTCCCTGGCGTGTACACAATAACTCATCAATGATTCATCGCAATCGGATGAATGGTATATGCACGTATACGGGGTTTTGTTTAAACGATTCGTGCGCTGTCACTCATTTGTTGAATCTACTCGTGCGCTACCTATTGAGGAATGTATTACTAAGTCGAAGCCCTTCCCTGGCGTGTACACAATAACTCATCAAGGTTTCATCGCAATCGAAGAATGTTATATGAACGCAATAGGGGATTTTGTTGAAACGCATCGCGCATCGTCACCCATTCGTTGCATCTACTCTTGCACTACTTATTGTGAAATGGATCTACTAAGTCCCCTTCCCTGGCGGGTACACAATAACTGATCAATGTTTCATCGCAATCGGATGAATAGTATATGAACGCATACCTGATTTTGTTTAAACGATTCGCGCTCCGTCACTCATTTGTTGAATCTACTCGTGCGCTACCTACTGTAAAATGTATTTACTAGGTTAGAAACCGTCACGTAAGTGTCCACAACATCTCACCCAAGTTTCATCGCTATCGGACTAATGGGATATGAAGACATAGGGGACTGTATTGAAACGCTCCGCGTGTCGTCGTTCATTTGTCGAATCTACTCGTGTGCTACCTACTGTGAAATGTATTTACTAAGCCAGAAACCTTGCTTGGAGTGTCCACCATATTTCACCCAAGTTTCACCGCTAACGGCAGAATGGTATATGACCTTATACGGGACTTTGTTGAAACGCTTCGCGCGTCGTCCCTCATTTGTTGAATCAACTTGTGCGCTGCATATTGTATAGGGGATTTACTAAGCCTGAAATTTTCCATGACGTGTACACAACATCTCACCCAAGTTTCGTAGCTACGGACGAATGGTACATGTATTCATACGGGACTTGGTTGAAACGCTTCGCGTGTCGTCGCTCATTTGTTGATTCTACTCTTGCGCTACATATTGTAATATGGATGTACTCAGCCAGAAACCTTCCCTGGAGTGTACACAACATCTCACCCAAGTTTCATCGCAATCGGATGAATGGTATGCGAACGTATACGGGACGTTGTCGAAACGCAGTCACTCATTTGTTGAACATAAACGTGCGCTTCGTATTGTAAAATGGATTTACGTAGCCAGAAACCTTTCCTGGAGTGTACACAACAATTCACCAAATATTTATCACTATCAGACGAATGGTATATGACTTTATACGGGACCTGATTGAAACGCTTCGCGTGTCATCGCTCATTTGTTGAATCTACTGGTGCGCTACCTATTGTAAAATGTATGTACTAAGCCAGAAACCTTCCCTGGAGTGTACACAACATCTCACCCAAGTTTCATCGCTATCGGATGAATGGTATATGAAATTATATGGGACTTTGTTGAAACGCTTCGCGCGTCGTCGCTCATTTGTTGATTCTACTCGTGCTCTACCTATTTTTAAAGGGATTTACAGAGCTGGAAACCTTCCCTGGAGTGCACACAAAATCTCAGCCTAGTTTCATCGCTATGGGACGAATGGTATATGAACGCAAACGTGACTTTGTTGAAGTGCTTCGCGCGTCGTAGCTCATTTGTTGAATCTACTCGTGCGCTGCCTATTGTAAAGTGGATGTACTAAGCCAGAAAATTTCCCTGCAGTGTACACAACATTTTACGCAAGTTTCATAGCTATCGGACGAATGGTATATGAACGCATACGGGACTTTGTTGAAACGCTGTGCGTGTCGTCGCTCATTTGTTGAATCTACTCGTGCGCTATCTACTGTGAAATGTATTTACTAATTTTGAAACCTTCACGTAAGTGTACACAACATCTCACCCAAGTTTCATCGCTATCGGACGAATGGTATATGAACACATACGGGACTTTGTTGAAATGCTTCGCGCATCGTCGCTCATTTGTTGAATCTACGCGTGCGCTACCTATTGTAAAATGGATTGACTAAGTCAGAAACCTTCCTTGGAGTGTACTCAACATCTCACCCAAGTTTCATCGCTATCGGACTAATGGGATATGAAGACATAGGGGACTGTATTGAAACGCTCCGCGTGCCGTCGTTCATTTGTCGAATCTACTCGTGTGCTACCTACTGTGAAATGTATTTACTAAGCCAGAAACCTTGCTTGGAGTGTCCACCATATTTCACCCAAGTTTCACCGCTAACGGCAGAATGGTATATGACCTTATACGGGACTTTGTTGAAACGCTTCGCGCGTCGTCCCTCATTTGTTGAATCAACTTGTGCGCTGCATATTGTATAGGGGATTTACTAAGCCTGAAATTTTCCATGACGTGTACACAACATCTCACCCAAGTTTCGTAGCTACGGACGAATGGTACATGTATTCATACGGGACTTGGTTGAAACGCTTCGCGTGTCGTCGCTCATTAGTTGATTCTACTCTTGCGCTACATATTGTAATATGGATGTACTCAGCCAGAAACCTTCCCTGGAGTGTACACAACATCTCACCCAAGTTTCATCGCAATCGGATGAATGGTATGCGAACGTATACGGGACGTTGTCGAAACGCAGTCACTCATTTGTTGAACATAAACGTGCGCTTCGTATTGTAAAATGGATTTACGTAGCCAGAAACCTTTCCTGGAGTGTACACAACAATTCACCAAATATTTATCACTATCAGACGAATGGTATATGACTTTATACGGGACCTGATTGAAACGCTTCGCGTGTCATCGCTCATTTGTTGAATCTACTGGTGCGCTACCTATTGTAAAATGTATGTACTAAGCCAGAAACCTTCCCTGGAGTGTACACAACATCTCACCCAAGTTTCATCGCTATCGGATGAATGGTATATGAAATTATATGGGACTTTGTTGAAACGCTTCGCGCGTCGTCGCTCATTTGTTGATTCTACTCGTGCTCTACCTATTTTTAAAGGGATTTACAGAGCTGGAAACCTTCCCTGGAGTGCACACAAAATCTCAGCCTAGTTTCATCGCTATGGGACGAATGGTATATGAACGCAAACGTGACTTTGTTGAAGTGCTTCGCGCGTCGTAGCTCATTTGTTGAATCTACTCGTGCGCTGCCTATTGTAAAGTGGATGTACTATGCCAGAAAATTTCCCTGCAGTGTACACAACATTTTACGCAAGTTTCATAGCTATCGGACGAATGGTATATGAACGCATACGGGACTTTGTTGAAACGCTGTGCGTGTCGTCGCTCATTTGTTGAATCTACTCGTGCGCTACCTACTGTAAAATGTATTTACTGAGTTAGAAACCGTCACGTAAGTGTCCACAACATCTCACCCACGTTTCATCGCTATCGGAATAATGGGATATGAAGACATAGGGGACTGTATTGAAACGCTCCGCGTGTCGTCATTCATTTGTCGAATCTACTCGTGTGCTACCTAATGTGAAATGTATTTACTAAGCCAGAAACCTTCCTTGGAGTGTCCACCATATTTCACCCAAGTTTCACCGCTAACGGCAGAATGGTATATGACTTTATACGGGACTTTGTTGAAACGCTTCGCGCGTCGTCCCACATTTGTTGAATCAACTTGTGCGCTGCATATTGTATAGTGGATTTACTAAGCCAGAAATTTTCCATGACGTGTACACAACATCTCACCCAAGTTTCATAGCTACGGACGAATGGTACATGAATGCATACGGGACTTGGTTGAAACGCTTCGCGTGTCGTCGCTCATTTGTTGATTCTACTCTTGCGCTACATATTGTAATATGGATGTACTCAGCCAGAAACCTTCCCTGGAGTGTACACAATATCTCACCCAAGTTTCATCGCTATCGGACGAATGGTATATGAACACATACGGGACTTTGTTGAAATGCTTCGCGCATCGTCGCTCATTTGTTGAATCTACGCGTGCGCTACCTATTGTAAAATGGATTGACTAAGTCAGAAACCTTCCTTGGAGTGTACTCAACATCTCACCCAACTTTCATCGCAATCGGACGAATGGTATATGAACGCATAGGAGACATACCCACAGACCCACAAACAGACAAACTATCACGTAACATTGATTTTTATATATATAGATTATTATTTATTGTGGTGTAAACATAGACTATTAGTATGAAAATCTCTATCTCAATAAATATAAAAATGAATGTTTGTCTGTTTTTTCTGAATTTCCACGGAAATTTGCGTTATTTGCGCGTTTCATACTGTTTTATGATGGAAGGGCACACAAATAAATTTTTTGTCTCTCTGTCTGTCTGTTTGTTTGTTTGTTTGTTTGTTTGTTTGTTTGTCTGTCTGTCTGTGGACAAAATTGAGTCCTTATAACTTGAGGACGGCTGGGTGGATCAACGTAAAATTTGATACAGATATCCATCAGAGGCACCACACTAATCATTGTTGTAACTCTTCTCCGTACCTCTCATAAAATGGGGCCTACCCCCTTAAAATGCATGCTGAAATAGGCGTAGAAGGACGAAACTAAGATTATTTTCTACCCCTCAATGTGAGAAACAAAACTCGGGGGCCTCAAAGGACCTCCGAAAACCACATTTTAAGACCCTAAAACCAACAGTCTTTGAGATATTCCCAGAAAACTAATTTCATTTAATAATCTAATGAAAGAATGCAAGCGGGTAACCATGGCAACGGAATCTCAGAGGACCATCTAATTCTGTAAGACGCAATGCAATTCCATTTATTAGCCTATATTTAATTTTGAAAAAAAAAAGCTTATGAGATCACCTTTTGTCCGTGTGTCTGTGTGTGCGTGTGTGTGTGTGTGTGTGTGTGAGAGAGTGGTGTGTGTGTGTATGTGTCCCTAATAACTTCTATACGGATGGAGCGATTTCAATCAAACTCGGTAAGTTCATAGCACTACTACGGGCGACCTCGACCGTGAACTTCAAATTTTGTTACGTCTCACCAATCCAACATGGCGGCTGTGCGAAATATTTCACCAGCATTCAATATCTCCGAAACTATTCCCGATATCACCCTGGAATTTTTTACGGTGATAAAGGGAACTACTAGAAGTTCACCTATGTGACTATTGAAAAATTGGTAACTAAAAGACCAACATGGCGGCCACGCGAATTTGCGACTTTTAAATAGACGTTTCTCGCGATTTAACCAACCAAACGCATTAAAACTTGGTACAGTATATGTTTATACACGTTGTAATGCACAGACATCAAACTTAGTTCAATTGTTTACATAACCACAAGATGGCGGATGTGCGAAGTATTTCACCGGCATTCTATATCTCTGAAACTAATGGCGGTATTACCCTGACATTTTGTACGGAGATAAAGGGCACAACTGGAAGTTCATCTATAAGACTTTCAAAAACCGTTTAACTACAAAACGAACATGGCGGCCAAGAGAATTAAAAAATTTAACAGACCTTTCTCGCGATTTAATGTTCCAAACGCAATTAAATCTGGTACAGGAAATGTTTATACACATTGTAATGCACTGGTATCCAATTAATTCAATTGTTTACATAACCTCAAAATGGCGGCTGTGCAAATTTTAAAATTAAGTTTTTATTTCTTGTGTCGAAATCATGCGATCGAAGTGAAAGTTTGAATAATGAACCTACGCAATAATTTTCCTTTAATGGTACATGACTCAATGGCCTATACATTTAACAATCCTACATGGCGACCATCCGAAATATTTAGACGGCTCTGAATATCTACGAATCTATTATAGCAATCAAACTGAATTTCTTTATGTTCATAGGGGTTATGAACATAAGTCACCTATAGGACTTTAAATAACCTGGTGATCACAAATTCAACATGGCGGCGACGCAATTTATAAATATTCACATGGACGTTTCTCGCAATTTAACCATCCTAGTGCAGTGAAACTCGGTACTATTAATCCTTATACGAATGTTAATCCACTGGCATCTAATTTATTTCAATTTTTTCCATAACCACAAGATGGCAGCTGTGCGAAATTTTAAAATCTCGTTGTTACTTCTTGTGTCCTAATCATGCGATTGAAATTTGAATGCTACACGTACACAATAATCTTTATGTACCAGTACATAACACTGGGACCTACATATATAAAATCCAACATGGCGACCATCCGAAATATTTAGTCGGATCTCAATATCTACGAATCTATTACAGCAATCAAACTGAAATTTGGTATGTTCATAGTGGCAGTTAACATAAGTAGGATATATGATAATAGGCTGTATAGTTCTTCACGGAACTACTTGTTATATTACTGTGAAGTTTGCAAACGGCTATAAGGTTATCACGGAACCAAATTAAGCTGTAAAATTCATCAATACGTATAATGCGCTTAAGGGGGTCAAGGGGTGCACTAGAATTTTTCACGTTCGGGTGTGGTACGGACGGTCTTTTATATCCCTATCCCTATATTGTATTTATTATATTATTATCATTATTATTATTATTATTATTATTATTATTATTATTATTATTATTATTATTATTATTATATTATGGCATACAACGACGAGACAAAGCTCATTTTTATCCCCTCGGTGGCAGAAACAAAACACGAGGGTTCCCGAAAACTACATTTTAAGGCTCTAAAACCAACAGTTTCTAAGATATTCCCAGAAAACTAATTCAATTTAGTAAACTAATGAAGGAATGCAAGCCGGCAACCATGACAACAGGTTCTCAAGAGAAGACATCCAACTTTCCATCTATTTCTCTAAAGAGCAATCAATCAATGCCCCTCCACTTATTACATTTCTGTGAAAGTTTGCAAATGGCTGTAAGGTTATCACGGAAACAACATAGACTGTAAAATTCATCAATGCGCTTAAGGGGGTCAAGGGGTACCCTAGATTTTTTTCACGTGATTTACACGTGTGATATGTCGTACAGAATTATATCTCCGAACAGCAACATTATGTTAAAAAATTCCTGAATTGAAATACAGTAGTATTTTTTGCGGCTATTAGGAAATTGGGCCATTGGAGGTTAAAAAAAACCGTATATTCATGTACCACAAGCCTTTATATTTGTTAAACCTGTCTTCCTGTGGATGGGCACTTTACACAACGGCGAGGGTCAGTCTTTATGTGAGGTGTATTGAGTTTCGTCTACGAGGTTTTCAATTTTATTTTCACGTCAGGAAGTACACATTCTAACTTCTATTTTTTTTCCCCTTTTTTTTTCCGACAAACGGGTTCATCGCAAGGATGATTTTGTTTGATACTCTGTGGTTGATATATCCATACTCGGACATCTGGGTGATATGTTGTAGGCTGGTTGGTTGGTTCCTATGTTTAGAAGCTGCGACAACGCGTCCACGTAGCCTCGTGCAATTTGAGTGTGTGGAGAATCTGTCTGATATCCGTGTTAATTGTGATGGCTGTATTAGTGTGTGTGTTATCTGTATTTCAGATAAGGACTGCAGACGATCAATTTCCAGTAGTTCCTACTTTTGCTACCAAATGCTACCGTAAACGACAACTAGCTGTGACTTGGCTACTAGATGCCACCGCAACCGGCACCTGGCGGCAAACGGAACTAATAGAGCGATAGTAGGAAATATAAGGCGATTCTGGCACAGGGGCTAATGGGCAAGGTGGCCGCCGCGCGCAACCAGCCCTATGTTATTCTTATGGAGAGGTCATTCAGAGCTGGCACAGGGGCTAATGGGCAATATGGCTGCCACGCTGTCACAGGGGGAGGTCGGCCGTGTAGTTACTAAATGGAATATTTATTATTATTATTAATAATAATTTTATTAGGTAATTATTGATTGGAACCTGGCTGCGTGGCTCAGGGGTAACGTTCTCGCTTACTGAACCCAAGGTTGCAGGTTCGAAACCTGGCGCAGTCAGCTGGCATTTGAGGGTGCGCAAATGCGAGGGAGCCGTGTCAGTAGATTTACTGGCACGTTAAAGATCCCCTTCGGGGCAAAATTCCGGCACCCCGGCGTCTCTAAAAGCCAGTGTAGTTAAAAGGGACGTAAAACCAATAACATTATTATTATTAATTATTGATTGATAGCTTGCCACCGTGGGTGAGTGGTTACCGTGTCGGACTACCAACCCCAAGCTAGCAGGTTCGCTCTTGGTCGTGGTAAGTGATTTTTGAAAGGCGGAAAAAATTAAGACACGCATGTCATACGATGTTGGCATGTAAAAGAACCCAGGGAGAGGTCGTCTATGTAGTTGCTAAATGGAATATTTTTAATATTATTATTATTATTATTATTATTATTATTAGGTAATTATTGATTGATCATGTACAATCAAGACCAGCCGTATATTGCCCCACTTTATGGTGTAGTGGCTAGCAATTTTAGCTGTTACTGTGGAGGCTCGGGTTCGAGTCCTGGCTCTGTCAAGAAATTTAATTCTAGGCTGAGGGTTGGAATGGGGTACACTCAACCTTGTGAGGCAAAACTGACAGGAGCTGGCTTTTGATTCATACCGCAGCCATTCTGCCTAACCCAACTTCACCTAACCTAACCTAACCTAACCTTACCTAACCTAACCTTACCTAACCTAACCAGATCCCACGTTACCAAACCTAACCTAACCTAACTTCAAAGTCAAAATGTACAATACATTTATTGTTTTTTATACCCTCATAAATTAGATATAGAGAATGTCCACCACGATTTAGATCCTCGAGCACACTTTTCTGACATATATCATTAAAATGTGTAGAAAGGAATGTCTGAAACTTTTCACTAACACATAATACAAGTTCACCATACATTGTGTCCACTTTTTGAATGTTAATGATACGGAAAAGAGTATGCATTGGTATTTTAATGACCTTTTTTTCTCTCTAATCAACAGTTCTGACCCCCATAGCATTGAGAATATTTATTGTAGTAGCCTATAAAGAAACAAAAAAATCATATCTATTACTGTTTAGCTATAAGTGACCAGAACCACTGTAGCATTTTATTCTAATAATGAGATTTCCATAATAATAATAATAAAAAAAGAGCTTACCATAATGATGGATTGTGTAAGTAAACGTCTTTTGCTGTTTGATGCCACTACTAAACTGATACTCATACAACAGACAAGCGAGTTCATGTTTCGATGACGTAATCGTATGTTCCCACGCACTTTCTGTGTGTTGCACGCGCCGTAGTGGCTAAATTTGAAACTGAATGAGATGATTTGCTGATGTAATTGTACGATCCCCCGCACGCACACGCAGTCCCTTGTGGACGGGTCCTTGTGGACGAGTCCCTGTGGACGGGTCCCTGTAGACAGGTCATTGTTGACGGCACATTGTTGACGGGTCCTTGTTGACGGGTCCTTGTGGACGAGCCCCTGTGGACGGGTCCTTGTTGACGGGTCCTTTTTGACTAATCCCTTTAGACCGGTCCCTTTTGACTGGCTCATGACCCCTAATGCTATAATAAAATTAAACGTTGTTCCACATGAAACGCAAGCGAAGAGCCGATCGCTACTATGAATTAATATGTTTATTTTTGTTTTTACACATGTGCACTTGGGGTTTTTGTAAGAGGGCGGGCTTTTTGAATACAGATTTATAGATGAGTTATTTTTTTTAAATCACCAAAAGATCCAAAACGAATAGGTAATTAGCTTTTTAACATCTCATGAACCAATAAGGCTAGGGACTTGTATGAGAGGTCGTTGGACTTGACGTGACATTCTGTTTTTGAATGTATTATTTATATTTTGTCAAAAGGGCCTAACTACACTTTTGTTAATATCTCGCTAACTAATAATCAGAGAGGGTCAAGTGAGGTGTCATGGGACTCAGGATGGTCAACCCTTTTCCAGGACCAACGAATTTACCCAAAAGATTCAAAACAGCAAGGTCATTGACCTAAGATTTTATAAACTAATAATCGAATATCAACATGTGAGGTGTCATAGGACTTAGAATGGTCAACCCTTTCCCATGTCCAATGCATTTACCCAAAATACCCAATACATCAAGGTCATTGACCTGAGATTTTATAAACTAATAATCGGATACGAACATGTGAGATGTTTACCATGCATGATGAAACATAGCTAGGTAGAGAAAGAATTAGTGTAGGCTACATGTATGGTGACTGATAAGTCTTTTACCATGGAAACTTGTTTTCAGATCAAACTGCAGTATAGAGAGAGTATAGGTTGCAGGTATGGGTTAATAAATGAGAAAAGGTGTACGCAAACTCTGATTTATCAAGAATTAAGAGTAGACTATATTTAATTGATTGGTTAAAGAGGATAGCTAAAACACAAAATTCTCAGTGGTTACCGAGACAAAATGGTCGCTACACAAAACAAGCTTTAAATACTTGAGGCTAATAATCGACTCACACACACACACACACACACACTCGCTTGTTCTAAACTAAACTGGGTTGCTGTCAGTGCTCAGACAGTAGGCTGATGACGAAATGCATTGCTAACAGAAATATAATCATTTCCGGTTGTCTAATGTTACCAGCTATCCATTTTTTGTGTGTTGCAGTGGTAAGCACTTTTAGCTCTTGTACTGGTAGTCTTTGGATTAGCTTAAGTTAGGTTTGGTAAAGTTAGGTTTAATGAGGTTAGGTATGTGACCTTGTAGTTTACTCTTTTGGGAAAATGTAAAAAAAGTAAAATCTAAAAATCTAAAAATCTTAAATTTAAAATGTAAAATCTAAAATCTTTAAATGAAGTTTCTGCAGGTTATGACAACACGTTTATGATTTAGTCAATGTTGGTGTGTGGTATCCAATTACTACAGACTTTGCATGATCATCACCTATTGTCTTGATCAACACCTTGGGTTTCAAATTACTGCAGCATTAGTCACAGCAATAGAACTGTGTGCTCTCTGCCATGTCTGTAATTTGACACAGGAAATAACAAGACGTCTTACTGTACGTACCATCTCCTCAGTTTTAACATCTTAAGAACAAGTATTATTCTCTTTCAACTACAAATGACTCGTTAGAACACATTCATTCACCAAGTTAGATCCCTTGACCTGCTCACAAATGGCATGTGCCTCGTAGCCCTAACCTAACGTTACGTACGAACTAAACAGAATGTGACTTGTTAGCTCTTATCATGCATGTGCACAGGTGAACACTTGTGTGTTAGGACATATTACACATGAACTTACATTTTCTCACGTAAGTGCATTTCTCTGTTCCACAAGATACAAATTTGATTGCTGGATTGTATCCTGCACTGTTTATGCGATATAGCTTTGCCAGGTAGTTCTCTACATATAGCAATTTTACCACTGCTCTACCTACGCCTTTTGCTCTTTTGGCTTTCTTACAGTCTGGTGTGTGATAGACAGCATTAACTGTATATCAAACCCAGTTCACATTTGTATTTTTAATCCAAGTAATAATTTGAAAAGACACAAATTTAATCAGTTTTAAACGTTATCTCTGTTTTGTTTTGTTTAATATGTTTATGACATGCATATTAACCTGAAATCGAACCACCTGGAGAAAAGGCTAACAGCTTAACCACTGCACCACCATGCCCTTGTTTCTTAGTTCGACTCGTTCTAGGCCTCAGACCTGGAAATCGAGTTAAGACTACCAGTACAAGAGCTAAAAGTGCTTACCACTGCAACACACAAAACATGGATAGCTGGTAACATTAGACAACCGGAAATGATTATATTTCTGTTAGCAATGCATTTCGTCATCAGCCTACTGTCTGAGCACTGACAGCAACCCAGTTTAGTTTAGAACAAGCGAGTGTGTGTGTGTGTGTGAGTCGATTATTAGCCTCAAGTATTCAAAGCTTGTTTTGTGTAGCGACCATTTTGTCTCGGTAACCACTGAGCATTTTTGTGTTTTAGCTATCCTCTTTAACCAATCAATTAAATATAGTCTACTCTTAATTCTTGATAAATCAGAGTTTGCGTACACCTTTTCTCATTTATTAACCCATACCTGCAACCTATACTCTCTCTATACTGCAGTTTGATCTGAAAACAAGTTTCAATGGTAAAAGACTTATCGGTCACCATACATGTAGCCTACACTAATTCTTTCTCTACCTAGCTATGTTTCATCATGCATGGTAAACATCTCACATGTTCGTATCCGATTATTAGTTTATAAAATCTCAGGTCAATGACCTTGATGTATTGGGTATTTTGGGTAAATGCATTGGACATGGGAAAGGGTTGACCATTCTAAGTCCTATGACACCTCACATGTTGATATTCGATTATTAGTTTATAAAATCTTAGGTCAATGACCTTGCTGTTTTGAATCTTTTGGGTAAATTCGTTGGTCATGGAAAAGGGTTGACCATCCTGAGTCGCATGACACCTCACTTGACCCTCTCTGATTATTAGTTAGCGAGATATTAACAAAAGTGTAGTTAGGCCCTTTTGACAAAAAATAAATAATACATTCAAAAACAGAATGTCACCTCAAGTCCAACGACCTCTCATACAAGTCCCTAGCCTTATTGGTTCATGAGATGTTAAAAAGCTAATTACCTATTAGTTTTGGATCTTTTGGTGATTTAAAAAAAAATAACTCATCTATAAATCTGTATTCAAAAAGCCCGCCCTCTTACAAAAACCCCAAGTGCACATGTGTAAAAACAAAAATAAACATATTAATTCATAAGAGCGATCGGCTCTTCGCTTGCGTTTCATGTGGAACAACGTTTAATTTCATTATAGCATTAGGGGTCATGAGCCAGTCAAAAGGGACCGGTCTAAAGGGATTACTCAAAAAGGACCCGTCAACAAGGACCCGTCCACAGGGGCTCGTCCACAAGGACCCGTCAACAATGTGCCGTCAACAATGACCTGTCTACAGGGACCCGTCCACAGGGACTCGTCCACAAGGACCCGTCCACAAGGGCCTGCGTGTGCGTGCGGGGGATCATACAATTACATCAGCAAATCATCTCATTCAGTTTCAAATTTAGCCACTACGGCGCGTGCAACACACAGAAAGTGCGTGGGAACATACGATTACGTCAGCGAAACATGAACTCGCTTGTCTGTTGTATGAGTATCAGTTTAGTAGTGGCATCAAACAGCAAAAGACGTTTACTTACACAATCCATCATTATGGTAAGCTCTTTTTTATTATTATTATTATGGAAATCTCATTATTAGAATAAAATGCTACAGTGGTTCTGGTCACTTATAGCTAAACTGTAATAGATATGATTTTTTTGTTTCTTTATAGGCTACTACAAAAAATATTCTCAATGCTATGGGGGTCAGAACTGTTGATTAGAGAGAAAAAAGCTCATTGAAATACCAATGCATACTCTTTTCCGTATCATTAACATTCAAAAAGTGGACACAATGTATGGTGAACTTGTATTATGTGTTAGTGAAAAGTTTCAGACATTCCTTTCTACACATTTTAATGATATATGTCAGAAACGTGTGCTCGAGGATCTAAATCGTGGTGGACATTCTCTATATCTAATTTATGAGGGTATAAAAAACAATAAATGTATTGTACATTCTGACTTTGAAGTTAGGTTAGGTTAGGTTAGGTTTGGTAACGTGGGATCTGGTTAGGTTAGGTAAGGTTAGGTTAGGTAAGGTTAGGTTAGGTTAGGTGAAGTTGGGTTAGGCAGAATGGCTGCGGTATGAATCAAAAGCCAGCTCCTGTCAGTTTTGCCTCACAAGGTTGAGTGTACCCCATTCCAACCCTCAGCCTAGAATTAAATTTCTTGACAGAGCCAGGACTCGAACCCGAGCCTCCACAGTAACAGCTAAAAATGCTAGCCACTACACCATAAAGTGGGGCAATATACGGCTGGTCTTGATTGTACATGATCAATCAATAATTACCTAATAATAATAATAATAATAATAATGAATATTCCATTTAGCAACTACATAGCCGACCTCTCCCTGGGTTCTTTTACATGCCAATATCGTATGACATGCGTGTCTTAATTTTTGCCGCCTTTCAAAAATCACTTACCACGACCAAGAGTGAACCTGCTAGCTTGGGGTTGGTAGTCCGACACGGTAACCACTCACCCACCGTGGCAAGCTATCAATCAATAATTACCTAATAAAATTAATAATAATAATAATAATAATAATAATAATAATAATAATAAATATTCCATTTAGTAACTAAACGGCCGATCTCCCCCTGTGACAGCGTGGCAGCCATATTGCCCATTAGCCCCTGTGCCAGCTCTGAATGACCTCTCCATAAGAATAACATAGGGCTGGTTGCGCGCGGCGGCCATCTTGCCCATTAGCCCCTGTGCCTGAATCGCCTTATATTTCCTACTAGCGTTAATCAAATCTAACCTACAATTTTAGGTTCACACAATTGTAGTTAGTGAAAGGTTCTATTACATGCCACAAATCTATGACATGGGAACGCCGGCTTTACTTCCCCTCCGAAGTAAGGCATACTTCGGGATTTTCGGCATTTCTGTGTATCTTTATGTACGCCTATAACTCGTGTGGGAATGTTTCGAGCATCGTAAAATTAGGTATCCATTAGAGTCAATACACCAATCATTTATAAATCTCTTCACCGTACTTCTCATAGAAGGGTTGGTATAGGAAGAAATTTTTCAAAATGAATGCAAAAATAGGCGAAATATAAAAATTATCCTAGAAGAATGACCAAAGCATATGTTGCGCTTCTCAATGTGAAACACAGAATTCGGGAGTCTATAGAGTCTCCGAAAACCACATTTTAAGGCCCTTAAATTAACAGTGTCTATGATATTCCCAGAAAACTAACTTCGCTCTGATACACGTATGAAGGAATAACAAGCCCCTAACCATTGCAGCAGTGGCTCAATAGATAACGTCTGGATATTAATACCGAAGACCGTTCGAAGAGCGGGTACTTCTGCTAGTATTATTATACTTTCACGAATGGTACAAATGTTTATGGTTTTGAATGGGGAAGTACAAACTCGAATGATACAATAGAACAATTTCCCCTACCAATATCCATTATTAACATCATCCACGTAGATCCTGCGAATAAATCGAACTTGAAAATTTACAGCCCAAAGTAGTGTGAATACATTAAAATAATTCAAAAAGAATAAACGAAATTGGCCCTAGAGCGTCACGAACCCGAGAACCATTAGTTGCCAAGCTACAGGTTTACCACTCGTACACTTTCCACTTACTATCCAAGCTCATAGTTACGTAACTTCAACCGTATAGCTAAATGTCGAATGATTTCAATTAAATCTTAAATACTGACGGGAATGCGTTCAATCGGTCAGTGCCGTTTCTTGTATTCAACGTAATGCATCTTAATGACTGATTTGCATTAATAATGCCAATTAACTGCAAATATCAGTAGGGGAGAGCTAGGAGTTCTAAATAGTGTCATGGCCGCCGCGTTAGTCCAAGCCAATATCTCGCGAACCCATGGTCGGATGTTGACATATGAGGTGTCGTTGAACTCGAGCTGACGTCCTCTTTCCTATTGACCATGTATTATATTTTTCAAAAATTCTTTGTTTTTTTTTTGTTTTCGAAAATAGGCGATAGTTTGAAAACCAAACAGGATAGAACGTTGTGCCATGGCTCAAACGAACAGTCTTTATGACCTTTATTTTTTGTAATAAAACTTTTTTATTTTTTATATTTTTTTGAAAACACTCGAATTTTGAAAATCCTATATTTCGGAAACTAGGAACTCTACAAAAAAAATTGTTTAACGTAAATCAATGGTCCCTACCCCCTCTACCCCCAAAATAAATTTCAAGTCTCTAGGATGAAAACCTGCAGTAGTGGGATGATGACAGAGCTGCTTCCAAAAGCAAGTGGTGAGCCCCTGCGACCTTGGAATGGAAGGAGCCATGCTAGGAGGGCGTGCTTGGATTCGTTTTTTTCGTCTCGTCGTGCTCTTTACGGGAATGTCGGTGTCGAAAATGTGAAAATCTGGAAACACAGTCTTTTTGGGGTAAAAACGTGATTTTAGACTTTTTGCTATATCTCACGAACCAATAACGCTAGAGGCGTGTTCGACAGGTCCAAGGACTCGGGGTAACGTCCTCTCTGCTATGGACTACTCGTTATAATTTTTAATAAAATTGGAAACTCGGTTTTGGGGTAAACACGTGTTTTTTGTGATTTTGTTGATATCTCACGAAGCAATAACGCTAGAGGCATGTACGATGGGTCCAAGGACTCGGAGTGACGTCCTCTTTGCTATGAACTACTCGTTGTAATTTTAAAAAATTTTGGAAACGCGATTTTGGGGTAAACACGTGTTTTTTGTGATTTTTGCCGATATCTCACGAACCAATAACGCTAGAGACGTGTACGAGGTGTCCTAGGACTCGGGCTAACGCCCCCTTTCAAATGTGGTAGATATTTTTTTCCAAAAAGATAATTCACAAAGGGCCTAACGCCATACATGTTGAGAAAAAAAAATTCTTTACCGTTACCTGTTTATAATTTTCATGGAGCGTGGTGGTTGAGAGAGACGATACGGCTGGATGTGTGTGTTTCAACAAACCTGTCGTTGACCATGGTGGCTGTGTTCAATAGATCAATCGCTATTTCGACGAGTCGGTGTATGACAGAGCGAGGGTGCGTTTTCTGAT
Source organism: Meconema thalassinum (assembly GCA_946902985.2). Taxonomy (NCBI): domain Eukaryota; kingdom Metazoa; phylum Arthropoda; class Insecta; order Orthoptera; family Tettigoniidae; genus Meconema; species Meconema thalassinum. The sequence goes on from OX336390.1 coordinate 991,116,527, forward strand.
ATTTTACCTTTAACGTGTAAACGGTGATGAGAACTTGGTTCTATGTTGGTCGAAGCGAGTACAGAAAACAAACTTACAGGAGGTGAAGGTCATTTGAGCTTATTGGAAGTCTCCGGTCTGACTTGACAACAGGTGCAATGGAAAAAATGACCAAGACGCTTGAAAGTGAAATAATCTGACCATCGTGGTGGCAGGGGAGTGTGAAAGGCATGCACACACATTTGTGAAACCACATGTAGGCTAAACCAGTGACATCCTATTTTGCTTCGTACGTGACAAAATGCAAGTTCATGTGAAATTTGATCTACCGCAGGTGTTCACCTGGGACGTTATCTGTCCACGTGCATGATAACTGTTAACAAGTCACATCCTATTTTGCTTCGTACGTGACAAAATGCAAGTTCAGGTGAAATTTGATCCGGCACAGGTGTTCGCTTGGGTGTTATCTGTCCACGTGCCTGATAACAGAATGTTCAAAGCGTGGGAATCGCTGAATCAGTAAAAAGTATGATGCAACTTGTCGGAATGATGTCACAACCAATAGATAGGCAAGAGCTGCAAACAGCAGTGGTGGGAGGTGAAGGGAGGGAGAGGGGAGGGGTAATGTATGAGAGAACACAGGAGGAAAGGGAAAGACAAACATGTATGAACATGCATGAAGCGCGGAGCGCTGTACACATAGAGCTATAGGTGGTGTACAACATGTGTGAATAAATAAAAAGTACACAGGTTCACACAACATGTAATTTATTGATCCAAGAATTAAACGTAGAGTTAAACCCTAACCATTTGACGTAGAGTTTATTTCCTTTTTGTTTCAACACTTTTTCCACAAGATAATGCTGAGGAAATGCTGTTTTCTGAAGTTCATGGAGATAAAATCTACCTTTTATGGGTTGATGGTTGAGGTCCTCGAGTAAATAGGTGACTGGACTGTCCAAGTTGACTCGACGAATTCGAAATAGTTCAGTCCCCCACTGAGGCGTGTAGCCCTTATTGAAGGCAGACTTAAATTTGCTCACACGAACAAAATCCCCAATGTTCAGTCGGTGACGTTTAGGATCAGCTGTTTTTATGGGGTTAAACAGTTTATCCAATCGCTGAATATTTTTAGTTACGAGACGTGGCTTGGTCCCAATCGTTCTATGTTTGGTGTCATTGTAACGTGATACTAGCTCAGGTAACATGTCCAACCAGCGATACGTGCCCTGAGCTGTAAACGCTTTCCACATATGGGTTTTCAATGTTCTGTTGAACCGCTCGACCACACTGGCTTTCAGATTGCTGTACGTGGTGTAATGGTGAATATCCTTAGATTTGAGAAAACTGGAGAAATCCTTGTTGAAAAATTCTTTCCCCTGGTCGGTTTGTAGCAGCTGAGGTTGACGTTTGGAGTGTTGAATAATATGTTGAAAGGCCTTGGTAACTAGTGGGCCAGACTTGCGACGCACAGGTTCAACAAAGGCCATTTTGGAATAGACATCAATGACGGTCAACATATAGCGTACACCGTCGTTAACGCCAGCATAGGGTATCATTTCAACCAAGTCAGCCTGCCAAAGTTCATCCACACCTCGTGAAATCACCTTGAGTCGCGGATAGTGACGCCTAGCTGGGCGATGCAACTCGTGAGCAATACCCATTTTAATGGGTGAGGGCTTAAACAATAATTTTGGCATTTCGAAGTTCTTGTTCAATTTCTTGAATTTCCCAATCGTGACCGGTATGGCCAGCTTGACGTGAGGCATGCAACAACTGTAGCCGCTGGACGAGCTTATTGGGATTGTGCCAGTAGGTAACATCCACAAGGGGTTTTAATGGTTTAAATGTCACTCCCGAAGCGGATGCTTTACGACGAGTACTTTGACTGGTGGGAAACATTTTTGCAATGATGGTTTTATATTTTTGAGATATATTGGCATTCACTTGTTGCGTGGGATCATACTGTCTTTTGTGGGCATGGGTATCCAATAAAATGGATTTATATTTGTCAAGATCCTCTGACGTATAATCATGGGAAGAGGGGGTCCGAGAAAAGAGCAGCTTTAACAGTCCTGGCGTTAATTTATAGTTGATGTTTTTAATGACAGCTTTAGTACGAGCAAATTTAATGGATGAATCGCCAATTTTAAAACTATCATCCTCATAGCGAACACCATACGTGGTATCTGTGTTTCCAATAAATAGATCGGTGAAATAGGGTTCCAATGTTGATCCATAATATTTTATTAAAATGGTTTTCAGTTGAGCTTTATGTTGAGGGGTGGCCAAGAGTTGTGAAAACGGAGACGATCTGGAAGGGCAAGGTGTTTCGACCATGGCCAAGGATTTCTTTTTTCTCAAAAACTCTGCAAGGGGCGCGGCCTTTTTTTGAGGCGTAAACACTTGTTCCTCCTCATCCTCAACTTCACTATCACTAGTCAAATCTTCCACTTCCTCTTCCTCAGGGTCCTCGTGCAGCGTCTACGTGGCTTGTGAAACGGTGGGTAGCGTTTCAGATGGCTTGAAAGAGGGTTTCAACATGGCTTTTAGTGGAGGTGCTAAATGTTGTTGAATAAACAAAGCATGATTGGCACGTGATTGTTTCAATTGACGAAACTTTTGGCGAATAGTATTTTTTGCTCTAATAATATGCTTTTTCAATTGACTCTCTGCTAACGCCATGGTGTCTTGACAAATGACTTAATGGGGAATGAGACAGGGCCTTAAATAGCAATAAAATGATCAAACCCTAAGCGATACCGTCCTTGGTTGAGTTCACGTTGTTTATCAATCACTAAACAGGCATGACGTTCAGTGTTCCAGCACTTGGCACACAATTCTGTAAACATTTGAAAGGTCATATCCGGATTCACATGTTCATTATAAATGTGACGACTGTTCCTCTCGTCCTGACGAAATAAAACAATGACATTGGCATTGTCACGAATCAACTGTTTGGACATTTTTGAATACGTTTGCCCAAGATAGAAGCAATCGATATGTTTGTGTCGACCCATGCTGAAATAGCTTTGAATGATGCCTTGACGTTCAGTGGATACATCATCGAAAATCATGAGTGAATCAGGCTTTACCTCATCCGGTGAAATCACATTTTCTTGCATGGAAAATGTAAAATAACCCATATTCTCTTTTTGTAATCCAGACATGACTTGATCCAGAAACACGTAGAGGGGTTGGTAGAGAGATTTTGCAAAAATATAAATATTTTGAAAACGCAGACCATTGGGCGCTGTAATGAGCGTTAGCAAAAGATTAGTCTTTCCACAGCCGGAAGGCCCCACAATGATGCAGCGAATGGAAGATGGAAACAGTGAACCATGGCGTTGTTCACGTGATGTGGGACAGAGATGGGAAACCATGTCCCCCACGGGGAATGACTCTTGCTGCTTAATAATCTTCATTTCAACTAAGGCTTAGAAAGGCTAGCCGGCTGTCTATATACAGGACACCGAACCTTGTCATAGAAACAGTAGACTGGTACTACAGGTTGACGATGGATGTCTTTGGACGTGCGTTGATGGCCAAAGCTAGGCCTGTCCCCATACATGATCCTAAACAGGAAACAGATCCTGCTAATAAACACTATGTGGATAGGTCAGTAGTGCCACGCACAAAACAGGGAGATTATGACTTTAAGGGAAAGCGGTTAACCCATGTAAAACATCCTCAAGTGTCTACAGACGTTACTACGAAAAAGTATGTGGATAACAAAGTGTATGAGTTTTATGACAAAGTGCCCCAGCTTATGGTGAATGGCTATAGCGCTAATCACCATCGGATTATTCACGTGAAAGACCCACAAGACGAAGACGATGTTTGTACCAAGCGTTACGTGACCCATGAAATGAAAAGGCTTTATAAATTTATCCCATCTGTGTTTTTAGTGTATCTGACAAATGAAAAACCTGTGAATGACAGAAACCATTTACCGCTAGTCCATGATCAGCACTTGACCTATGCGCTTGCTTCGGGTTTAAGCCACTATCGATTACACTATGATGGAACCATTCACATCAAATATGCCATACCTGATGAGAACCATTTACAAATAAAGATAAATGGTCATAGGATGTTGCTTCATAACCATGAAATGGTCAATGCAGGTGACGAATTATCCTTTTATCTCATGTTGACATGGGATGAAAAGCAAGCGGGAAAAACCATAAACGACTTCCCACTTTATGTGGAATTGGAATATACAGCCATGAAATAACCATCTGACGTTAGTTGTGATTTAAACTTTCTTGTGAAAGGTTGTGGGTCATTATCATCATGGTGAAACAAAGGTATGCAGTGAGAAAGACTAAAAAAAGGACTTTGTCCTTGGCAAAGCCAGGGCTTACAACATTCGAGGACAAGCCCTTGCGAAAGAAAAAAAGAAAAAATAATGTATTGACCATAAGGAAAGCCCTTCGAGCAGCACAGAGACAGGTTATTCCAAAACGTCGGCGACAGGTTTCAAACCAAGGGCGAGTGATTCCAGTCCCCAAACGAGCGGGATTTTTACCTGCATTATTTGCTGGTTTGGCTGCTCTGGGCTCACTTTTGGGCGGTGCCAGTGCAGTGGCGAAAACCATTAAAGCCGCGCAGCAGGGCAAGCAACAACTCAAAGAAAGTCAGCGACACAATGAAACGATGGAAGCGATTGCCATGGGGGCTAGAAATGCCAATTTAAAGCCAGCCTTTTATCAACAAGGATTTGGGATTTCACCATTTCGAAATATTAAAAAAAAAAAAATTTAACCTCAGCCATAGCGAGACATGCCCTGACGCATCAACAAGTGGAAAGCTATGCTAAACAACTAAAGCTTTCTCATTTTCGAGGTGTGTTTATGCGAAACCAATTACCCCCACGACCCTGGAAACAGGAATGTGCTGTTGTCAATTTGGATGATCACCGAGGACCAGGAACGCATTATGTAGCTTATGTCAAAGAGGGATCCACGGTATGGTACTTTGACAGTTTTGGGAATTTGCCCCCGCCCATGGAACTAGTGACCTATTTTGGAAACAGGATCAAGATATATTATAATGTGAAACGTGAGCAAACGTTTAACAGCCAACAGTGTGGACGTTTGTGTTTAATTTTTTTATATAAGACGCAGCATAAGCAAAAACGCCACCAGTATGTCGGTAGAAAGTAAAACGTTTACAGTGCATGGACGTGGACCTGAAGTCAGCCTAGACTTTTACCCGCCTATCGAATTGAGTGAAAAACCCTATGGTTTAGGACTTGTTTCTCTTGAAACGTACAATCGAATATACAACATACGTGAAAATGTGAACAACAAGTTTTACTATGATGATTCTGTGCTCACCCTGAACTCTGGTGGATACACGATCGATGATATTTATGAACACATTTATGTGGTGTTGATCAATCAGTATGGTTTAAAGTCATTTCTCGACGGAACGCACAAGTTTGAACTTGTAGGCAATACCAACACTCATCGCTGCAGTATTTTCTCTTCATTCAACATTGACTTTAAAACACACCCCGATTCCATTGGCCCATTACTCGGATTTAAACCACGTGTGTTGGAGCCCAACAAAAAACATGAATCAGACCATGAAGTGAAATTCATTGAGGACCATCATGTGTCGGTGACGTGTAATATTATTAGCCAAGTGTACACCAATCAAGAACCATCGCATTCGCTTTATGACTTTATTGTGACATCGCCCAATGGGTATATTATTCGTGAAAACCCTCCAGTGGTGCTTTTTCATGCTGTGGCTGTTGATAGTATTAGTAATATAACATTAAGACTGATCAATAGAGATCAACAACTCATTGATCTAGATTCCACTACACCAGTGACTTACAAGTTGGTGCTAAAGCCACTATGAAATTTGTGTATAAAGCAACAACACCGTCTAGGAATGGTGTTAGTTGTTTGCCGCGTGAATACACGTTAACATCTCAAGGCAAGCAGATTTTACAGCATTTGGGTTACCACGTCAACCCTTATAATGAATTCTATCCTAGAGATAGCGAACCGCATCGAGGAGCAACCAGGAGTGGTAAGAATTGATCTCCATTCCTATCAAGCTCAAACACCTGGACTCAATAACAATGATGAAATTCAATTTGTTATCAACAACCAAGATATTTACACCCTACCGCATGAAAGTGTCATTCAGATTGAAGGTCGGCTCACCAAAGCCGATGGCTCTACACCTACCACATCCAAGTTGGCCAACCATGGTTTAGCCTTTCTGTTTTCTGAAGTACGTTATGTCATTAACGATATCGTGGTGGATAGTACTCGAAATGTGGGCATTTCCAGTGTCATGAAACTATACCCCTCTTATAGTGAGGAAGAAGGTAAAACACTTTGCATGGCAGGTTGGTGTCCTGACTCGACCAATGACTGGATGGTACACACCGATGGAACTTTTACTGGATATTTACCTCTTAAACTGATTCTAGGCTTTGCTGAAGATCACCAACGCATTGTGGTCAACGCAAGGCAAGTGCTTTATCTGGTGAGAGACAGGAGTGATAATAATGCACTCAAGGGAGCCGACAATGCCCCCATCGATTCAAAAGTTCAACTACAACGCTTGCTATGGAAAGTGCCTCATGTGACCCTTAACGATAGCAAAAAACTGGACATACTCAAAATGGTAAAGAGAGATATGCCTCTACCCATGGAATTTAGAAGCTGGGCACTCCATGAGTATCCGCTATTGCCCACCACCAACACACACAGTTGGTCTGTAAAAACAGCTCGCTATACAGAGAGACCTCTCTACCTGATTGTGGGTTTTCAAACGAATCGCAAGTATCAACAAACCAAAGATGCCACGCAATTTGATCACCTGCAATTGAGAAATGCACGTCTTTTCCTCAACGGAGCTGTGTTTCCCTATGAAGGACTGGATTTGGATTTTACAAAAAATAAGTTTGGCCCCCTGTACGACTTGTTTTCTAAATTTCGATGGTCGTATTATCAAAAAGAGAACGGCCCCATGCTACTACCCCAAGCGTTTAAGGCAAGAGCACCACTGATTGTTTTTGACTGTTCTTACCTGGAAGAGTCTGTCAAGCCATCCAATATCGACATTCGACTAGATTTTGAAACGCATGACAATGTACCAGCCAATACGACGGCCTACTGTCTGATTATTCATCACAAACAAGTCAACTATTATCCACTGTCCAACCAAGTGACGAGTGTATAAATAACAGGTCATCCCACGTCAAGCCACTCAGTCATGTCTTGCTTTAAAGCCTCAAGAGACGTCACATCCATGAATGTAAACTCTGAGGAACAACGTTTCAAGACTTTTGCCACGTGGCCAGTGCCTTTCATAAACCCTCAAGCCTTGGCGGCTGCTGGATACTACTATTTAAAAACGAGAGATGAAGTGAAATGTGCCTTTTGTCCCATCATCATAGACCAATGGCAGGAGGGCGATGAACCCATGCAGGAACATCAGCGCTGGTCACCCACCTGCCCCTACCTGTGCAGAATGAAAGTGGGAAATATACCCTGTCATTCAAGCTATCCCTCGCTTGTGTCTCTGGGTGATGAAAAAAAAACAAGTTACGATACATGTGGGCCGTATGGTATCCATGGTGCTTCGGTGAGCAGATCACCATCAAAAACGCCTAGTTTAGAGACATTGGGACATCATCGGTGTTATGGACGTTACAAACACAAGAGACTATATTGTTGTATCAGTTGCTATCGTCCTTATCCTAAAATGAGAAAAGCCTGTAAGACGTGTTATGATAATAAAATGATGATGTAATTCTTAAATTCTTATTTTTGCATGTCCCCCTGTCCTACCCTAACCTCAATTTTGAAACTAGCATGGCAGGTAAGTCTATGTCATGATCACACCTGATCGTCCGTCAGTCGTCAGTTGAACTTGGTCCAGGCAAGCGTCAACATGTTGCGCACACTCATTGTGGATTGCCAAGGGTTTAAAATTGGTGACAACAAATTTATATTTAAACAAGTGGCCATGATCGATTGTACCACGTTTTGGATATCGCAAGCTACGCATTTGCTATTTAAACCACCCCATGCTTTTGATTTGTTGTGTGAAAAAGACCGTAAACAAACCCAGTGGATTGAAAATCATAGGCAACTAGACTGGAATCAGGGAACCATTTCCTATAAATATTTGGACGTGGTCATGAAAGCACACTTGTCCTCGGCCAATGTGGTATTTGTGAAAGGTAATGAAAAACGTCAATGGTTGCAACCATTTTTGGCGTCTTACTGCCAATGTATCGACCTCATGGAGTTGGGCTGCCCCTCCCTGCAAACGCTCATGGATACTTGTTCCTGTGGCAACATTACCCATACAGCCCTATCACAAGCGTGGCATCTCTTTCATTGGTTAACCACCCATGCTGCTGGGAGTTGTTGAACAAAATTATAACTCAAGATTTACCTGTGAATGACGCCAGTGAGATTTCTACAAGCGACGTGTAAACATCTACAGCACGTGATACCATGGAGAAAGGCAATGCTACGGACAAAGCCATCGGCAAGTTCTTTGTGTGCAAAAAGAAACTAGACAGTTTTACCAAAGAGGAACTCTTGGCGCTGCCCAAGTCGTTCATTTATTATGTGGCCGCCAACGCGGTCAAAGAAATCTGGCAACATGTACCAAAATCATGGACTCAAGACCCTGTGTTGAGTGAATTGCAACCCTGTACGGATTACGATCACCATAAGCAAGTAGCCATGGCAAAAATACCGTCTATGCGTCAGTGTGCGACTTGCCAGCTAGTGAAACTGTATCACGGTCATAAAAGTTCGTGTAAAGACTTTGTTGAATCATTCCACGGGTGTCATGGCGAGAAAAAGCAACAACAACAACAACAAACACAAACATCGTCCACAGAGGAGGAGGAAGACCAAACCTTTTTACCATCGATGGAAAAGGATATGCCAGACCTGTACTGGCAATGGCGTCATTGACAAAGTGATTCAATACTTACCTTTCGAAATCCATCTTCCAGGTTATCGTTTTTGTGGCCCTGGAACTCGTCTCGAAAAACGTTTACAACGTGGTGATGTACCCATTAATCTTTTGGATCAAGCATGCAAGGAACATGACCTTTCTTATCGCCATAGTCATCCTGGTTTAAGACATGTGGCAGATAAATTGTTATTGAAGAAAGCTAAACAACGTTTCACATCCAATGATCCCTCAGTGGGTGAAAGAATGGCAGCCCTGATTGTCATGAGTGCTATGAAAGGAAAGTTGATGATGCATGGACATAAACATTGAGGAGTGAGGAATTGGGATTTGTTTGTATTCTATTTTTCTTTTGTCAATTCACTATGACTATGAAATAAAAACAAAAGTTTTCCAGAGCACGATGTTTTGTTATTTTTAATTTTAAGAAATCGTGATGTTGATGGCTGATTTTTTCATTTTACACATTTCACACATGATGAATTCCACACACTGTCATTTATCATTTTGCAATTTACAGTTTTTGAAAACGTTCGTTTCAAGTTTAACGTTTTTGATGATATGGATTTTTCCATTTTGCTGATGACACATTTTAAACAATGTCCGTTTGAAGTTTTTGAATTTTCAAATTTCACACATGGCCATTTCCAGTTTTTAAAAATGTCCGTTTTAAGTTTTGCTGTTTTGGTGATATGGAAACATGGAATTTCCATTTTGCTGTTTTCATATTTTTTCCATTTGGTGTATGTCGAAAGTTGAGATTTGACAATGATGTTGATGCGAGTGCTTGACCTTGATAATACTGCAATGTGTTGATGTGTGTTTGGAGAAACGTCGAGGTCTACGACTACTGCAGGTAAGACTGTTTTTACAAAAATAATGTCTTTTGACTGCCACATTTCAATGAAAAAACGAAACTATTTAAAACAAAATGAATATATAAGTGACCATTTACCCCCTCCCCACTCACTCACTCTACCTCACCGTGTTTGCTCTGGTCAACCATACACATCAGCTTTCTCTCTCCACTCATACATTCACACCTGTCTTTGGGAACAAACACAACCACTTTATTTATTCCCAAAAGCACATTCTCGACATGCTCACTCATCCCAAAAGAACTTTTTAGTTTATCATTTACATTACGAAAAATAATTAAATACTAGTTATTAAAGTTACTAAAAATCTTACTTATTTCATATTTACAAAGAAACTCAACTTTGTACAGCGTTAAAAGAATCAGACTATTTACCAATCAAAAAATTTAAAAAAAATAAGGTTGCATAGAACTTTTTAAAGAGCAAAAGGTCCAAGTGAATTGTCACTATTTACAAAATCTACTATTTACAATGACAGAAACCAATATTTACAAAATTCTAAATCTACAAGTTACAAAAAGCCATGTCCCATAAACGATTAAACAGTGAAATCACACCTCCTCCTCGTTGCGATCATAACCCCAGGGCAGGCTAGTGAGCAGGTCATCAGCCCACACACGCTTGTTGTCCATGGAGGCGAGGGTGCGTTTTCTCTGTTCCACAAGATACAAATGATGGTTGCTGGATTGTATCCTGCACTGTGTATGAGACATAGCTTTGCCAGTGCGTAAAACCGCTAAGTAATCGTCTACACGTAGCGATTTTACCACTGCTCTACCTACACCTTTTGCTCTTTTGGCTTCCTTAGAGTCGAGTGTGCGATAAGCATACATTTTCGAAGCCAAACCTACGAATTCCGTCATAATGGAATCACCGCATTCATCTTTTAAAACGCCCATTTCCTTCTTGTTCTTTATGGGCAGCTGAAACACGTTGTCAGCACTATAGCAAGAAGTGTCGAACCAGTCACTATGTTGCCTCATGACGTCATAGGGGTTGCAGTGGCGAATGTGGTAAATGAATGAGTCCGTGTCCATATACAAAAGAGAGACGTCCTCAAAATGGCGTTTGGCAAACTCATAGTGGAATCGATACATGACAGATTTAGAAAAGTCTAAAATGACTTGACCCAAGTAAATGGGCTTATCCATGGTCACGCTGGTCTTACTCATTTCAATAGTAGCCAAATCCTCATCGATAATTTTGATCGATTTGAAATTTGGCTTGGCAATGTACCGCCGGGCACCCCACTGCCCCTCCCAGACATTCACCAATTTAATGTCACGGTATTTGCGGACATTCTCCATGGATTTGCCATAGATGCAGTTGTTCATTAATTTAAAAAAATTAATTTCAAACTGCTGTGTTGCCATTTGTCGGTGCTCTGTGTTGAGTCGCATGTATGGCTCAAGCCATGCTTTTTGAGCAAAAGAAATACCCCTGTGGATTTTCTTCAACACCAAGCCTTGGGCGAGGCATTGCACCAACATTTGGATATGTAGCACATACCGATTTTTGTTGTAAAGTGTGCCCATGAGTTTTTCAATTTTCACTTTACTGTCAGGGGGAACCATTTGCTCAAGACAGAATGGGAAATCGGCATGTTCATCATACAAGGATGAGGGATATTCAATATCCACTTCTAGCACATATCCACGGCCTGTTTCTTGGCTAGCCTTGATCACATCAAATTCTGACACTTGTTTGTCTGTCAGCCAAGCAAACTTCCCATAGGGCAAAGGCTGACTCATGGCGTAACCGTACAAATTATTCACGTCATAGTACATTAAGTACGATTCTGGTTTGTCTGGTGAATAATCAGGCATGTAGACATTGTTCGCTTTGGCATGGCGCTGGTTAAGTGACACAAATCCGCCACGAATGCCCTTTTCAAAAAATAGAACCATGTCTACATCAGTGAGTAAATCCAATTCCACTTGAGTGTATTTTAAAGCGGCATCGAACGAGAGTCCAGGACTCGTATAATAGTGAGCCGGGTCAAGACCGTAAATGTGTTGACACAACTCACGGAATTTTTCAAACACATCTGTGAGCAGCAATACATCCAGTTTTAGGTAATGTAAAGCATATTCACTTAGCGTGTTCATGCCAAACACTCGCCAAACTTGACATGCATGTGCATAGTCTTCATCGGAAACGGTACTGCGTGTTAGTTTCGAGTAAAATTTCTCTTGTGGTGGGAGTTTTCTTTGCTTTAACACGTCCCAGCTATTGCAGAAATCATACGGGAATATACCTTTCCGAATGCACAATTGAAATTGCTCAGGATCATTAAAATGCATTCTAGTATTTTTTAATTCCTCCTCATTCAAGCCATTCACAAGGCTGTCTAGCGAGGACGCCATAAACTTAAAGGAATCCAAAAATCGAATGCTAAAGTTGCTCAACCTCCATGTCAGGGCTGTAAAACGCTCATGGTTTTGGGGGATAATGGTAAACGAGCCCTTGTTGACATGACCCAATTCACGAATCAAAAACTGAATGTCATAATTCGCCAGATTGTGGAAAAAGACACCGATGAAACGAGGAGCTGGAAAGTTCAAGTTGCATTTACTATGCGCAGCTCCACGAAACTCCCCCGTAAAGTGCGAGTGATCACGAACGGTGTCTTCAGCATTGATCAGTGGTTTTTCGCAAATATGACATGTCGTGGCATGCTCATACTGCTGCTGTTGTTCTGGAGATAGGCTCATGGGTACTGGGTGGTCCAGTAATTCCTGTACATGGTCGGCCAACTTGACAAGTTCATCCAAGAACCATTTGGCACAATCTGGCCCCTCACGGTATTTGTACACGGATTGTGTGGGGTCATGGGCACACACCACATTAAATCCTATGGCAAAAGGTTCATGTTTTTGAATGGGTGTGGTTGAGCTCATGGTGGGATCTGGTTCACATCCCGCCATGGGTGTGGTGAGAGCTTCGAAATCTGCATATACCACATAGGGAACAGTGTCACGCTTATGAATGTCCTTAAACTTTAACACAGCCTTGTCCCCTTGTGGCAATATCAGTCTCACCGCTTCCTGAGTAACACAATCCACCCTATGACGTTCCAAAGAAGTAGGCGTCCAAAAGTATTGGAGACAACGGTCACAAATATGCTTTATACCATGTGCTTTGGACATTTGGCTGCTTAGCAATCTACTCAGGCTTTTAATGAGGCAATAGTGATTCACCTCTCCATAAGATAAATATAAAAGATGAATGTGGTGTCGTTTCGGTTCTTTTGTGGCATAAAGAGGACCCACAATCTCATCACCATTAAGGCCATACACCATGAACGAAAAGTCCTGGTTATCTTGTTCAAACCTATGGATCTCGGTTAAGTCCATAGGGAACGATACTCGAGTTAAATTTAAAGTTTGTTTTAATTCATCAAACTTGGCCTTGTACTTTCCCGGCCAACAACCATTATGTTGCACCGGCTGCAAAAAGGCAGCCACAGACCACAGAAAGCAATCATTGTCACGATTCTTAATATTCACTACAGCCTTTTTCGAAGCTATTGCTGGTGGTGTTTTAATATAGCTAGACCCAGCATTCAACGGGTTGAATTGACACATGTTGATTTGCAAATGATGAATTTTGTCTAAGGCTAGACCACTCGGTCCTTGTTGCAGTTTATCAAATTTTGATAGCAAGGCATTCACCACGTGGGTTTCATACCACTGTTCCAAATTATGGGCTATGAATAGCTCTTGCATTTTACTGCAAATATAAAATGTCTCTTTATGCTCTACGTCCTTCTTTTTATATATGAAATCGCACACCAGTTCTGTATTCACCTTTAAAGCCGTATGCAACCTTTGCGCTGTGCAAATTTCAATTTTGAAAATTTCAAAACAAGATTGTAAAAATTCTTTGGGAATCAAACTTTTTCTAACATTGACCACACGACCAGAGCATACACGTGATTTGAAACAACTGTTTAGGGGTTCCCAAGTTAACGTATCCGCAGCAGTAAAAGACATTATTTTGAAAGAACACACTCACCTGAGTTTAGAAATGTAGACTGTCTGACAATAATCCAAAAAACACACACGTTCCTGGTTATTCACAAAGGTCAACCGTTTTCCAACACTCTAAAAAGAAATAAAATAAACCACCATAAGTATATCCATTCCATATAGTTTATGCATTTCATAAACAAAACAAAATCAAACAGGTTATATATTAAAAAAAACAAATCTCACCTTGACGTGTAATGCTTTTCTATATTCCCGTCTCGTGGGCTAGTATGGAAATGGTTTTCTTTTCTAGTTGTCCGTTTTTCTCTCGTTCTTTAATATCGTTCACACACACGACAAGTAGGCTATACCGGTTATCTGCAAACAAATAAATAAATAAAATCATTAATTACCTAATCAATAAATAATTGCATGTTTTTATATATAAATCAATAAATATATAAATGAATAAATATATACCTACCCCACAACAAGGTTAAGTATTTTCCACCAACACCAAAACTGTTAAACAAGACCAAGTGTTTCATGCAACGCAATGTGTTCAAAGGTAGTCACCTAAGTGCGAGTGGAAATGTCAGCGACGTGTCTTTATATATCACATTGCATGTATAATCTTTTTTTTCCCACGCTTTGAACATTCTCTTATCGTGCACGTGGACAGATAACACCCAAGCGAACACCTGTGCCGGATCAAATTTCACCTGAACTTGCATTTTGTCACGTACGAAGCAAAACAGGATGTGACTTGTTAACAGTTATCATGCACGTGGACAGATAACGTCCCAAGCGAACACCTGCGGTAGATCAAATTTCACGTCAACTTGCATTTTGTCACGTACGAAGCAAAACAGGATGTCACTGGTTTAGCCTACATGTGGTTTCACAAATGTGTGTGCATGCCTTTCACACTCCCCTGCAACCACGATGGTCAGATTATTTCACCTTCAAGCGTCACCTGTTGTCAAGTCAGATCGGAGCCTTCCAATAAGCTCAAATGACATTCACCTCCTGCTCCTCGGCAAGTTTGTTTTCTGTACTCGCTTCGACCAACATAGAACCTAGTTCTCATCACCGTTTACACGTTAAAGGTAAAATATCAGAAAACGCACCCTCGCTCTGTCATACACCGACTCGTCGAAATAGCGATTGATCTATTGAACACAGCCACCATGGTCAACGACAGGTTTGTTGAAACACACACATCCAGCCGTATCGTCTCTCTCAACCACCACGCTCCATGAAAATTATAAACAGGTAACGGTAAAGAATTTTTTTTTCTCAACATGTATGGCGTTAGGCCCATTGTGAATTATCTTTTTGGAAAAAAAATATCTACCAAATTTGAAAGGGGGCGTTAGCCCGAGTCCTAGGACACCTCGTACACGTCTCTAGCGTTATTGGTTCGTGAGATATCGGCAAAAATCACAAAAAACACGTGTTTACCCCAAAATCGCGTTTCCAAAATTTTTTAAAATTACAACGAGTAGTTCATAGCAAAGAGGACGTCACTCCGAGTCCTTGGACCCATCGTACATGCCTCTAGCGTTATTGCTTCGTGAGATATCAACAAAATCACAAAAAACACGTGTTTACCCCAAAACCGAGTTTCCAATTTTATTAAAAATTATAACGAGTAGTCCATAGCAGAGAGGACGTTACCCCGAGTCCTTGGACCTGTCGAACACGCCTCTAGCGTTATTGGTTCGTGAGATATAGCAAAAAGTCTAAAATCAAGTTTTTACCCCAAAAAGACTGTGTTTCCAGATTTTCACATTTTCGACACCGACATTCCCGTAAAGAGCACGACGAGACGAAAAAAACGAATCCAAGCACGCCCTCCTAGCATGGCTCCTGCCATTCCAAGGTCGCAGGGGCTCACCACTTGCTAAGTGGTCCAGCTCTGTCCCCATCCCACTACTGCAGGTTTTCATCCTAGAGACTTGAAATTTATTTTGGGGGTAGAGGGGGTAGGGACCATTGATTTACGTTAAACAATTTGTTTTGTAGAGTTCCTAGTTTCCAAAATATAGGATTTTCAAAATTCGAGTGTTTTCAAAAAAATATAAAAAATAAAAAAGTTTTATTACAAAAAATAAAGGTCATAAAGACTGTTCGTTTGAGCCATGGCACAACGTTCTATCCTGCTTGGTTTTCAAACTATCGCCTATTTTCGAAAACAAAAAAAAACAAAGAATTTTTGAAAAATATAATACATGGTCAATAGGAAAGAGGACGTCAGCTCGAGTTCAACGACACCTCATATGTCAACATCCGACCATGGGTTCGCGAGATATTGGCTTGGACTAACGCGGCGGCCATGACACTATTTAGAACTCCTAGCTCTCCCCTACTAATATCATTCTCAATCCACAACTTTCCTCCATCTTTGATTTCTTGCAGCTGAGCCAATCGGAACATGGAATGCTGGTACGAATAACGTTATTCCTGCCAGTACCGGAATTGTGCTTGTATACAAGCTTTAAGTCGCCTCCGTAGCGTAGCGGTCAGCACGGTTAGCTGCCGCCCCGGAGGTACTGGGTTCGATTCCCGGCTCTGCCACGAAATTTGAAAAGTGGTATGAGGACTGGAACGGGGTCTACTCAGCCTCGGGTGTTCCAAATGAGTAGAGGGGGTTCGATTACCACCTCAGCCATCCTCGAAGTGGTTTTCCGTGGTTTCCCACTTCGTCTTCGGGCAAATGCCAGGATGGTACCTTCTTCAAGGCCACGGCCGCCTCCTTCCCTCTTCCTTGCCTATCATCCTGACCATCCATTACCTTCCCTCATGAGGCCCCTGTTCGCTTTGCAGGCGAGGCCGCCTGGGCGAGGTGCCAATCCCACCTCACCAGTTGTATCCACTCCGATTCGATGTTCCCAGCTCTAGGACACTGCCCGTGGAGGCGGTAGTGGTGAGTTCCCTCGCTGAGTCCGTGGGCTCCACCAACCTGAAGGGTAAACGACTCAAAAAAAAAAGAAGAGAGAACAACCTTCTTTGTATAATTTGACTAATTCCACACAACGTCGCTCCTTCTACATCACATTTACTAACAATAACGTTAAGGCCCTCTTTTCGAGCTGTTTCCTTAATAACGGTCTTGACGGAATATGTACAATTTATTTACATAAAGATTGGATATGAATAATAATCTATATATATAAAGCACAAAGTTTGTCTGTCTGTCTGTCTGTCTGTTATGTATACAAATCTACACCGTTTCACCGATCTGAACCAAAATTTGTATACTTACCCTTTGGAACCCAGCGGGTAACCCCGTCAACATTAAATTTCGGACAGACCACCCCATTCCCTGCATTTAGGCCCTTTGGTCCAAATCCACACCGTTTCACCGATCTCAACCAAAATATGTATATTTACCCTTGGGAACCCTGCGAGTACCACTGACCACTTAAAATTTCGGACAGACCACCCCATTCCCTGCATTTAGGCCCTTTGGTCCAAATCTACACCGTTTCACCGATCAGAACCAAAATTCGTATTCTTACCCTTTGGTGCCCTGCGAGTAACACTGTCTGCTTGAAATTGCGGACAGGCCACTCCATTCCCTGCATTTAGGCCCTTTGGCCCAAATCTATACCGTTTCACCGATCTCAACCAAAAGTTGTATATTTACCCTATGGAACACTGCGACTAACACTGTCTGCTTGAAATTTCGGACAGACCACGCCATTCCCTGCATTTAGGCCCTTTTTGCACAAATCTACACCGTTTCACCAATCTGAACCAAAATGTGTATACTTACCCTTTGGAACCCTGCGAGTAACACTGTCTGCTTGAAATTGCGGACAGACCACTCCATTCCACGCATTTAGGCCCTTTGGCACAAATCTACATCGTTCACCGATCGAAAACAAAATGTGTATACTTACCCTTTGGAACCCGATGAGTAACACTGCCCACTTTAAAATTTGGACAGGCCACTCCATTCCCTGCATTTTGGCCCTTGGCACAAAACTACACCGTTTCACCGATCTCAACCAGATTTTACATAATTACCGTTTGGAACTCGACGAGTAACACTGTCCACTCGAAATTTCGGACAGACCACTCCATTTCTCGCATTAAGGCCATTTGGTACAAATCTACATCGTTCACCGATCGAAAACAAAGTGTGTATACTTACCCTTTGGAACCCGATGCGTAACACTGTCCACTTGAAATTTCTGACATACCACTCCATTCCCTGCATGTAGCTCAGGAATTCCTCGGGGTTGCCAGCTTCCTAATTCACCAGTCATGAGCCCTTGAGGGTGTACCAGAAGTGGTGGGTCTACACTGAACCACTTTTCAGAATTTATTGTAATTATTATTATTATCATCATGATTATTATTATTATTGTCATGTGTTGTGGCATCTCTATATTACGCCTCGAGAGTTTAAAAGTGCGCAGTTTGTGTGTATGTATCTCTCTGTCTAACGTTGTGCAACCCCTGGCTACATACTGCCTTGTTCTCTCGTATTGGCTAGTGTTGTTGCTACCTTGCATTTTGTTGTGCAATTCGTTCTGCCATTGGCTCTGACAATATTTGACGCGAGTTTGGGGCCACTCCCAAACTACGCATTTGATTTTTCTGAGAGGCTTCTCTCCCCTCTCTGGGGGACAGAAGCTAAGTCAGTCTTAGACGCGCCGAGATGTAAGGCGAACGTGTGTATTCGGGCAGAGGCCCACCCTCATGGCGCAGCGGAATGTGAGTACGGCTCAATGTATTTCTATCTAACGCAATGTAATTGTTTTTGTTAAACGTTCCTTCTTTTGCTTAATTCTCTTTCCTTTTCAAGATGTTATTGTTAGTATTTTAATCCTTGAACCAGATCTCCGGGACCTTGCGTAATGTCATACGGCGGAGTTCTTTTTGTTGCTTTTGTTATGTGCCCTTCTCACAGTTTTATTATTTTGGTTAATACCTGTAAGATTCGAAAGTATTGCGTTTCTGCGTCTTGGCTTATATATATTTCCTGTCGGGCCTTAGTGCTCGTCTTTTGCGTCGGTGTCTCTTTGTACCACAAATGTTTCATTTGATTGGTAGCAATTGGACCTTTGTTTGTGGACAGTATGTGTGAGGTAACGGGACTGATGTCCAACGTCCCACTAATACGTGTCCCTTTTGTTTATAGAATATATGTGACGGTGGTTAACTGGGATTTTCTCCAGCTCCGATGTCATATTATTCTTTTTTTTATATGTCGCGTTGGTGCGGCATTATGTTGGAATATAAGCCTATTTTATTATAGCGTGCTTTCGATTTTTACCGGTCTCTTTCGTCCCAAGTCAATTGTAATGTAATGTATCTCCGTATATCTCATTTTCCTTTTGTTTTGTTTTTCTCTTTCGATTTTCGCCGTATTACATAACTTAATTATAATTCCCCTTGTCTTCTCCTTCCTCCTATCTCCGTGAGATCTCTCTCCCCTTTGTTTTACTCCCCTCACTCCTCCCCCTTCCCTCCGGTATGTTTACATAACATCATGAAAAGCTTCGCGTCTTAGCAGTTCGAAGTTTGACTTTTTGCAAGTTTGTCGTTTCTCTCTAACTTTTGTAAGTTTCGTTTTATTTTCTTTCAAGTTTGTATCTTTTCGTTAGATTCATGTTGTTGAGCGGTACTCAGGTTCTGTCGTTCTTTTCAGTTTTTTTTAAGTTTTTGAATTCTTTATTCTTGGTATTGGGTTTCTTTTGTATTATTGATCTTGTCTTAGCTTGCCTTTTTTCTTTGTTTTAAATAATTTGTTTATTTCGTGTACACGCTCTTTCTTTTATCCTCAATACATTTTTATATTTTAAGTAATATAGCTCCCTTGTCTTTTCATTTCTTATATTTAAGTTCCCCTTCCTTATCCTTATCCTTACCTCGATTTCGTCAATCTTGTCTTTGTGACGTAACAAAGGCACGATTAACACGCCTCTGGGATTTATTTAATTAATTTTATGGGAATCTCGTTTCTGCACTTTTGATTATTGCATTAAGCAATTATTCGTTTGCATTTGGTTTTTTGGAAATCATCTTTTGCTCGCTCCGAAAACCTTGGGCCCAGCACCGGGTCGAGCAAGACGTCTTTTCCCCATCCATTTGCGACCTTGTTGATTTTATCTTCCACTGCTACTCTGACGCGCATTATTATTATTATTACATAGACCTTTATCGGCGCAATGGTAGCAGAGCGTGGTTGCGTGCGAAATCGTTCCCTCCTCACCTCTCTCAAGTTATTAACCTTTTATTATTTTTCTCTTCATTTACATTGTATTAAAATTTGTTTTTCTTTGAGTTTAAGGAATTCAGTGAATTGTTTTTCCCCACCCCTGAAGAAAGGGTGAAGTTGCTTTCTGTGTGAACTACGGGCATCCAGGAAACCCATCTCCAAGGAAAGGTGGTTTAGTCCCTCAAGTAAACAAGACATCCAAAAGACCCAGCTTCGAGGTGAACAGTGGCAACATATCAGTGAGTACATCGCATCGCTGGAACACGACACGTCACGGTATTGTAACCTACTTTTATGTATTTGCTTCCTCTAGTAGACATTTGTTTAGTTAACGGTGATTTTAAGGCGACAGGAAATTTTGTTTGCTTTCTCTTCTTTTTCATTTCGTCAGTGTTGTGGACGTTTTTATTTTACTTTCTGTGAAGTAGAAAACGCATTTCTCTCAAGGGTTTGAGTCCTTACCTTTGTTGTTAATAGTCGCTTTGTTAACTGTGATATTTCTCAGAACTCACCTCACCCCTTCACACGTCTCAGTCTGGAACAGCTGCTGACAGGTTTCTTGTCATTACCGTACAGCCTAAAACCCCCGCCCCTCTTTCTCCGAAGTTTTCCCCGGCCCACTTATGGGAACCGTCTCTTTAAATCCTACGGTCACCCCGACCCCCCCCCCCCCCTTGAGCCTCGCGTAATTATACTAACGTTTGATGTTAGTAAAGTGTTTGTTGTCTCAGTTATGAATGGTCTGTTGAGCTATTATGTGTGTTATGATTGGGAGTTAAGTTTGTTTCATAATTAGGGAGGGTGATTGTTTTATTTTTGTCAGGGGATTTCAATGTAGGTTTTCATTTAAAATTGTTTATATACGGTAAGCTTGATGTTACTATATGTTCAGTATGGCAGTGTGTATTTCGTTGGGAAACCTGCTAGGTGAGGTCTCCGTCGGAATTAGGGTTTGGGACCTGTCCCACGGCTTCGACGCCCACTTAGGATGTACATAGATTCCACACGATTCGTCAATCTTTAGTATGGGATGAAGTTTGTCACGATGACCTGTAGTCCGTTATTTGAGTTTCCATGGTGTTCCAACGACTCATATTAGCATTCTGATGTAATGGGGAAATTTTGATTTGTTTATGGGAAGGAGTATGTATGTAGTGTTGTTGTTGTTGGTTGTATTTTGAGATGAATGTGTGTGTCAATGAGTTTAATGAATTTTTATCAACAGTTATTTGTGGGTGGTTTCAAATTTAGTTCAATTTTGATTTTATACCCTATTCAATTTAAACTATATATATATTACGTACGAACTATTTATTCGTTTTTATTGGCAAACCAAATATACGATAAGTATTACTCAGAGATACCAACCATTTTAGGTCTACGGCTTCCGTGTTATGGGACATTGATGTTCGTGTGAACTACTCTGGCGTGCATTACCCAATTTTCTTATATTTGTATGGGATAGGCCATACCCTCTGTGTCTTTTTTTTTTTAATGCGGTACCTCTGAGGTCTACGGCCCGTATATTGACGCTGTAACCATTTTATTTTTGTGGGTTGGTAATATTTATTATTGGGTTTCGAGTTTGATTGATTGTATGTCTGGTCTTGATTGGTTTTATGCGAGGTTCCAGTCTGTTCCTTTTATTTGGAAGGTATTTTGTAACGTAATTATTTGGATTTTCGTTCTCTGTCCGGGATGGCATTTTTTATTTTGACAGCTTCTTTGAGTTATTATTCCTTTTTATTTGTTAGTACCTAATGTCATTTGACGAAGGTTATTAGTACATTTTTCCCCTTTACTCCTGCTATGTATCTAGTTAGGCAGGAGACACCCGTGGCCGCCTGAGTTACACGGAGGATTTCGAAAGATGTGTTGAACTATACTTCTACCTAAGGCAATTTCCAGTACCTGCCTGCTTTTGTTGTAAGGAGCCGGCCCGACCCATTGTCCGAGCTGCAGACACGACTTGCTATTGTTCGACAGCGCCTGAGATGGTCTGTTGACTTACATTCTTTTCTTGTAGTGACAGGGATTTGTTTATTGATATAGTTGTTTACTATTTATCGTAACTTCTGTTTTACGTTTTTGTGATATCATGTTTTTATAAATCATTTCAATCTAATGTTTTCTCTAAGATAATGTGTATTATTTTCCTGTATCTGTCATATATTTGGAGAGTGTTTCCGGTAGCGATAGCTAGTCTCCAAGTACCTGAGAAGTGGCCGGTGTATCCTTTAGACCCCGTTCACGGCTCGTTTTCTCTTCTTTCATTTGGTCTGACGACCCTGCCTATTCATACTTTTACTTTCCAGCTGGCAGAATGAATCTACTTTCCCTCTTACGCAGCTTATGTAACCCCAAATATTTCCCCTGACGCAAGCCTTATTTTGTATACAGGGTGCTCCCCTTTATATTTTTTTTGTGATCATGATTTAACCTTTTTCTTTCTTTTATTATTAGAAAATTGGCTGATTTCCAGAAGGTCGCCATTAAGAAGACTTCGCTTTCTCCACGTCATCTGGCAGAGTCTAGCTCAAGATTGACCGTTTTATTATCATTATTTTCTTTTTGGTACATCCATTTTTAATATGTGTGACGTATTGACGTGCAGTAGAGGTAGGATCCGCCTTTATTTCACGCCTGTACTGATCCTTATATAATTTGAATTTTTGTTGTTTTAATTTCATCTTAAAGTTTTTTTTCTTTCGTACCAAAAAGGAATAATTTTCCTCATCAGTGAACATCTTCGTGAATACGTGTGTATGAAAATATATGTGTGTTTGAGAAAAGAGACTTGCGTTTCGTCAAGCCTTTTATGGAAGTTATGACGTTTAAAGAACTTTTAATTAAGCTGCGTCATATGAATAAGAGAAATGTGAGAACATTTTATTATGTCTTTATTTTCATGTATGTATCTAGTGTACATGATGTAATTTTCTTTCCTTCACCCTGTTCAAATGTATCTAATCGAAGAATGTTATTTTATATAATTTTGTTATGAAAAAGAAAAAAATTCTTTTATGCCTTTGTTATGTAAAAGAATTTTTTTTGGAGAAAGCGGTGGAATTTGAACCACTTTTCAGAATTTATTGTAATTATTATTATTATCATCATGATTATTATTATTATTGTCATGTGTTGTGGCATCTCTATATTACGCCTCGAGAGTTTAAAAGTGCGCAGTTTGTGTGTATGTATCTCTCTGTCTAACGTTGTGCAACCCCTGGCTACATACTGCCTTGTTCTCTCGTATTGGCTAGTGTTGTTGCTACCTTGCATTTTGTTGTGCAATTCGTTCTGCCATTGGCTCTGACAATATTTGACGCGAGTTTGGGGCCACTCCCAAACTACGCATTTGATTTTTCTGAGAGGCTTCTCTCCCCTCTCTGGGGGACAGAAGCTAAGTCAGTCTTAGACGCGCCGAGATGTAAGGCGAACGTGTGTATTCGGGCAGAGGCCCACCCTCATGGCGCAGCGGAATGTGAGTACGGCTCAATGTATTTCTATCTAACGCAATGTAATTGTTTTTGTTAAACGTTCCTTCTTTTGCTTAATTCTCTTTCCTTTTCAAGATGTTATTGTTAGTATTTTAATCCTTGAACCAGATCTCCGGGACCTTGCGTAATGTCATACGGCGGAGTTCTTTTTGTTGCTTTTGTTATGTGCCCTTCTCACAGTTTTATTATTTTGGTTAATACCTGTAAGATTCGAAAGTATTGCGTTTCTGCGTCTTGGCTTATATATATTTCCTGTCGGGCCTTAGTGCTCGTCTTTTGCGTCGGTGTCTCTTTGTACCACAAATGTTTCATTTGATTGGTAGCAATTGGACCTTTGTTTGTGGACAGTATGTGTGAGGTAACGGGACTGATGTCCAACGTCCCACTAATACGTGTCCCTTTTGTTTATAGAATATATGTGACGGTGGTTAACTGGGATTTTCTCCAGCTCCGATGTCATATTATTCTTTTTTTTATATGTCGCGTTGGTGCGGCATTATGTTGGAATATAAGCCTATTTTATTATAGCGTGCTTTCGATTTTTACCGGTCTCTTTCGTCCCAAGTCAATTGTAATGTAATGTATCTCCGTATATCTCATTTTCCTTTTGTTTTGTTTTTCTCTTTCGATTTTCGCCGTATTACATAACTTAATTATAATTCCCCTTGTCTTCTCCTTCCTCCTATCTCCGTGAGATCTCTCTCCCCTTTGTTTTACTCCCCTCACTCCTCCCCCTTCCCTCCGGTATGTTTACATAACATCATGAAAAGCTTCGCGTCTTAGCAGTTCGAAGTTTGACTTTTTGCAAGTTTGTCGTTTCTCTCTAACTTTTGTAAGTTTCGTTTTATTTTCTTTCAAGTTTGTATCTTTTCGTTAGATTCATGTTGTTGAGCGGTACTCAGGTTCTGTCGTGCTTTTCAGTTTTTTTTAAGTTTTTGAATTCTTTATTCTTGGTATTGGGTTTCTTTTGTATTATTGATCTTGTCTTAGCTTGCCTTTTTTCTTTGTTTTAAATAATTTGTTTATTTCGTGTACACGCTCTTTCTTTTATCCTCAATACATTTTTATATTTTAAGTAATATAGCTCCCTTGTCTTTTCATTTCTTATATTTAAGTTCCCCTTCCTTATCCTTATCCTTACCTCGATTTCGTCAATCTTGTCTTTGTGACGTAACAAAGGCACGATTAACACGCCTCTGGGATTTATTTAATTAATTTTATGGGAATCTCGTTTCTGCACTTTTGATTATTGCATTAAGCAATTATTCGTTTGCATTTGGTTTTTTGGAAATCATCTTTTGCTCGCTCCGAAAACCTTGGGCCCAGCACCGGGTCGAGCAAGACGTCTTTTCCCCATCCATTTGCGACCTTGTTGATTTTATCTTCCACTGCTACTCTGACGCGCATTATTATTATTATTACATAGACCTTTATCGGCGCAACACACACCCTGCCTCTTTGAGGGCCTTGAGCAGAAGACAGGAGATATTATGAAAAGGAAAAGAAGGCAGACCCCTCGAAGAATGAGGGTATCAGGAAAGATGAGACAAAGCCAATTAAGGCGGGAAATTGAAAGACTCCCTAGCCCTCGGATACCCTAATACAGTCTGGGTCGGAAGAGAACAAGAGTTGACCAAGGGAGGCCGACAGGAAAGAGAACTGAAATGAGCCCAGCACCAGGAAGTAGAAGCGATGCCAGACTCAGCTGGGGTTCCGTGGTCGCCAACCCATGTCCCACAAGTTGTGAGACCCTGGGGGGGGGGGGGGTCAGTTGTGAGAATAGCTTGCTGATTCATCGTGAGGTACTTTCCAGAGCCCGCCGTGTTATCTCCTGCTGTCTATGCTGATGCCAGCACAGGGCCGTTGCGAAACAGTGAGTGATTCCCGGTCAATCTGTATAGGACGGGGAACCCCGAACGTGTGTCATCATATTTCGTCATCATCTGCGATCATCTCAGGTTCGTGCAGCTTGGACCTATATTCTTTGTCTTTGCCGAGCAGTACGCTCTTTCACTAGACGCATCCAGTACAGGCCTAAGCCAGAAAATAAGGTTGAGACTTTGGAAGACATCGAAGCTAGACGCCTGAATTACCTATATTAGTTTTAAAATAACACCATGTTCGTTTAGTAGTCATTTTTTCATTACCTTATTATTATCATCATAAGTGCAAATGACTTAGGTGTTACGCGCATCATACCAATAATCACCGCCGCATAAAGTCTTTATCGACTGTGATTTTTAAAATATTTATTTTTGGTTGGTTGGTTCTTAAGTTTAGGGGCTGCGACAACGCGGTCATGTAGCCCCGTGTACTTTGGGTGTGTGTAGAATCTGTCTGATAACCGGTGTTAATTGTGATGACTGTATTAGTGTGTGTTATCTGTTTTTTAATTTAAGTACAAACTGCAACTTAGAATTCTTCAAATAGTTCGTACTTTTGCCGCCAAGCGCCACCGTCAACGACTACTAGGCCAAGTTCGGAACTTAGCTACTAGACGCCACTGCAGTCGGCTCTTGGCAACGGACGTAGACATCTATGAGCGTTGTTTACCTATCCAATTTAGCTTCACACAAGTGTAATTAGTGGAAGGTTCAATAACATGCCATAAATCTGACATGGGACCGCCGGCTTTACTTCCCCTCCGAAGAAAGGCATACTGACGGATTTTTAACGCTCTTAAAATATCCGACGGCTTCGGCCGGGTTTGAACCCGCTATCTTGGGCATAGAAGCTCAGCATGCTACCAAATACGCCACCGAAGCCGCCATATAGTTATTTTTATTACAGTACATTGTGTACATTATACGTTGAAGTGTCAATTCAATACCGGTAGTAGTTTCCCTTATCATCCTCATGGCAATGGCGTAAGGCGGTCGGGTCAGTTTGTGCTCCGTGTAAATAGAGTTGTTTCTGGTGAATTTTTAAGTGGAACGACTTAAACATGTGTCTACGAGTGCAGTAAGTTACTCAGGAATATTTAATATATAATGTAAACCGGTAGATATTCACATAATTGCCAAATTGAGCAGTTTTTATAGTCGTTATGTGCATGTAAACACTAGAACACCAGTATTACCAACCTAATACAACTGAAGTATAGGGGTATCCTCACTGTCACATCTTTGCCTTTCAAGTCGATACTGTATATCCAAAGAGTGTAGCGATGAGTACCTGCTTGGAATGTTCAAAGGCAGTGCCAAGACAAGACGTAACAGCCAAAATTCAGTGCAGTGAATGTAATAATTGGTTTCACAGTAAATGTGTGAATCTCAAAGAAGCGGATGTAGAGTATATGCGATCGCAGAGCCAATTATGGAGGTGTAAACAGTGCTATAGTAAGAGGCGTGAGAGTTTACATAGTGAAAACCAGCCCGCGTCCGTGGTGCCATCTGTTGGTGAAATATACAAACTATTACTATCTATGCAGGAGAAATTGGACAGTGTAAACAAGTCTACTACTGACATTGAGAGGCAACTGGGGAAATCTATTGATGTCTGTCATGACAGATTGGATGAAAGTAGCAAACTTATCAGTAAACAGCAGGAAATTATTGATAGACAACAAACAATCATAGACAATTTAGTATCCGAAAACAGACGTCTGACGAATGTAGCAAATAATCTTGCATCGAGGTGTGATGACCTTGAGCAATATTCAAGGTCAAACACTGTGGAAATATTTGGTGTTCCAGAGTCCCCTAATGAAGATGTCGTACAGACTGTCATTAATATAGGCAAGGCTTTAGATTTAGATTTGAAGGAGGACATGATTGATGCCTGTCATCGTCTGAAAAAGGCTCACAATCGTCCCACTTCAGGAATTATTGTTAAATTTGTTAGAAGGACCCACAAGGAGCAATTTCTTGCCAAACGAAAGGTTAAGCGGACCCTTTCTACAACACACCTTGGTATGTCAACTTCCAGCCCAATATATATTAATCAATCACTTGCCCCAGCTAGAAGAGTTTTATTTGCAAAGGCTAAGCAACTGCAGCGGGAAAAGAGCTATAAATACCTTTGGGTTAGTAGAAGTGGAAAGATCATGATTAGGAAATTAGAAGGGAGTCCAATTCATGTCATCAGTACTAACGAGGACCTGAGTAAGTTGTGATTTCGATGTACTGGCACAGAAATGTATTTAATAGTCCGTTGGCTCCTCTTAATACTTTGGTATGCATTATTGATTTATATTTAGTTATATCAGTTTTTTATTCACTATATTTTTTATTGTATACTAATGTCTGTAAATGAATTGTCCATTTATTATCAAAATGTTCGGGGCCTAAGGACAAAAACTGACGTGTTTCTTAAAAATCTACTTTGTTGTGACTATGATATAATTGTATTAACAGAGAGTTTCTTGGGTCAGGATATTATGGATAGTGAGTTATGCGATGATCGTTATGTAATGTTCAGAAATGATAGGGATATGTTTATATCTGGGAAGTCTAGAGGTGGAGGAGTAGCCGTAGCAGTCAAAAAGGGGTATAAATCCAAATTATGTTCTATCTATAATGAACAACACTGCGAATCCTTAACTCTTTATATTCAGGGTCATACTCGTAAATTATTCATAAATGTTGTTTACATTACCCCCTCCTCTAAACTCTCTGTATATGAAGGATACTTTAATTACATTGAAAACGTTGATAGTCTTATAACATCTGACTGCCTGATTGTGGGCGATTTCAACGTACCTGAAATTAGCAACGCCGGTTATAATTTTAATGAAGGGTCCACGGTCTGTCGTCGTTTATTCCAGTTCTTCTCGTATCTTGGATTAACATCGCACAACAATATTCAAAATTCTAATTTCAAGACATTGGATTTGGTTTTAGGTAATATTCAAATAGATTTAAAGCACGAAGAATTCCCTTTGGTACCTGAAGACTTACATCACCCTGCACTTTATTTAGCAATACCACCCATTAAAAAGGTTCCATTGCTTCCTAGAATTAATCGTGAATATTACAACTTCAAAAAGGCTGATTTTTTGAGACTCTATTGCAACATACGAGATTTAGACTGGAGTTTACTGTACACATTTAAGGATGTTGATCATGCTGTTGATTTCTTTTATTCTTCATTCTACAAATGTTTTGAAAATTGTGTACCTAAGCAGAAATTCATTCGAAAATCCAAATATCCAGTATGGTTCTCACGAGATATTATCCAAACCATAAAAATTAAGAAAAAGTGTGCTGCAAAAAGACGTTTTTCGAAATATTATGATGAAAGATTTAGACAGCTTAGATCGGAACTAAAAACAAAATTACGAATGGCTTATGCTGTTTACATTCATAGTCTGGAAAATGGAGTTAAGAATAACATTAATCAGTTTTGGACGTATGTTAAAAGCAAGCGGGAATCACGTACACGCGACTACACATTTATACTAAACGGAAATCATTATACAGCTGGAAGAATTGCAGATGGGTTTGCTGAGTATTTCTCTTCAGTATATATCAAAACGAATTTTACTTATAACGTGGATCATTTGTCTTTGAATGAATTTCCTGTTTTGCCCAGGGTTGATATGCTGAACGTGACTCATATAACGGTGGATGAAGTAAGAACAACTATAAATAGAAAATTAAAGCCTAAGAAATCCTGTGGGCCTGATGGCATACCACCTTACATAATCAAGGGCTGTGTGGACTTATTGGTTTCTCAGTTGGCCTTCATCTTTAATCTTTCTTTAAAGACGTCAAGCTTTCCTGGAAAGTGGAAAATGTCTAGAATTATTCCAATCCTAAAGGGAGGCAACTCTGAAATGATATCGAACTACCGCCCTGTCTCAGTGATAAATGCTATAGCAAAAGTATTTGAGCACATTTTATATTCTAAGATTTACAATCATATTAAGGTTGAGCTCTCACAATATCAGCATGGCTTTATGCCCGGCAGATCAGTTATTACAAATTTGCTGGGTTTTACTCAAAAGGTTTACAATGCATTAGATACCAATAGAAGAACTGACGTGATATACATGGACTTAGAAAAGGCCTTCGACACAGTAGACCATAAAATTCTGGTGACAAAGCTGTACCAGTTTGGTGTTGCTAAACCATTACTTCAATTGTTATGCTCCTACTTAAAATTTAGACAGCAATTTGTTTGTTTCAGAAGTGAAATTTCAGGTAATATTGTTAGTTCTTCTGGTGTCCCACAAGGATCTAATCTTGGGCCTCTTCTATTTCTAATTTTGGTTAATGATTTGCCTAATATTCTATGTTACTCTGACTGCTTATTATTTGCTGACGATGTAAAGCTATATAAGACCATATACAACTTGAGAGACGAGAATGACCTTCAGAGGGATGTTAATAATATTGTAGCTTGGTGTGTTAGTAATAATTTAGTCCTTAATGTAAAAAAATGTAAAGTCATGGTATTTACAAGGAAGAAGGAGTATATAAATCCTAAATATTGTATTGGAGAAACAGCACTCGAAATTGTACTGTCGACAAATGATTTAGGAATTATTTATGACAGCAAATTAACCTTTAATAACCATATTGCAAATATAATTAGTTCGGCCAACAAGATGCTTGGTTTTGTGATTAGAAACTCCAAATTATTTACTAAAACTGGAGTAATTGTTAAGTTATATGAAAGTTTAGTTCGAAGCAAGTTAGAATATTCAGCAGTAATCTGGGATCCCTTTTATAAAGATCAAATTCATCACATTGAGATTGTGCAAAATAAATTTCTAAGATACATGTATTATAAGACGTTCAATGTATTTTGTCCATTTGATACTTCGACTCAGTTTTTACGAAATTTGTTAAATTTCAAGTCCTTGAAAAGTAGAAGGTCTTTAAGTTCATTGCAACTGCTGAGGAAAATTTTAACTGGAAAAGTTGACTGCCAAGAATTATTTCAATTCATCACTTTTCATGTACCACAAGTAAGATCTCGACAGCAAGCACTCTTTCACATCCCAAGATCTAAAAGTGTTCACCATTCTAATTCGCCTTTAGTTAAAATATTATCATTTTATAATTCAATTGATGTTCAAGTAGATTTATTCGCTGGCGCTAACTTATTCAATAAACAAGTAAAAGCAGCTGTTCCTTGAATACTGGGTACTCTTTTCTCCTTTATTTTTTTATATTCTTTTTTTCTACTTTGTACAGTTTTGTTTTCATTTTATGGTTTATATTTTCACGATCTCCTTTGTAGTATTTATGTTCTGTTCTTCATTTGTGTAATTTGTGTAATCTGTTTTCTCTATTTTCCACTGATACATGTTGTTATTTAATCAGATAATGTCAAGAAGGAATGTATTTGGGCTGGTGCCTGTGTTCCTTCATATTGATAAATAAATAAATGAATAAGAGCAAATGACCTACAGTAGATGTTACGCCCTTTACACCATTAATCACCACACACAATAAGTCTTTCTCGCCTGTGAATTTTGAAATATGTATTTCTATTACGGTAGTTTGTAAGTTTGACGTGTCAATTCAACAGTAGTTTTTATTATCATCCTTATCAAAAGGGCAAATGACCTAGATATTACTCCCTCATTGTCTTTGGGGGCAAATGACTTAGATTTTAAGTCCATTATATTTCTAAGGAGACCTTAAAACATTATCATCATTCCACCGGGCGAAGCCGGGTACTACTGCTAGTCTATATATATAAAGCTCAATGTTTGTCTGTCTGTCTGTCTGTCTGTTATGTATACAAATCCACACCGTTTCACCGATCTGAACCAAAATGTGTATACTTACCCTTCGGGACCCTGAGGGTAACCCTGTCCACTTAAAATTTCCGACAGACCACCCCATTCCCTGCATTTAGGCCCTTTGTCCCAAATCTACACCGTTTCACCGATCTCAACCAACATTTGTATACTTACCCTATGTAACCCTGTGAATAACACTGTCCACTTAAAATTTCGGACAGACCACCCCATTTCCTGCATTTAGGCCCTTTGGCAAACTTCTACACCGTTTCACCGATCCGAACCAAAATTTGTATACTTACCCTCTGGTACCCTGCAAGTAACACAGTTTGCTTGAAATTGCGGACAGACCACTCGATTCCCTGCATTTAGGCCCCTTGGCTCAAATCTACACCGTTTCACCGATCTGAACCAAAATGTGTATACTTACCCTTTGTAACCCTGTGAATATCACTGTCCACCTAAAATTTCGTACAGACCACCCCATTTCCTGCATTTAGGCCCTTTGCCAAAAATCTATATCGTTTCACCGATCCGGACCAAATTTTTTATACTTACCCTTTCGAACCCTGCGGGTAACCCTGTCCACTTAAAATTGCGGACAGATCACCCCATTTCCTGCATTTAGGCCCTTTGGCATAAATCTACACCGTTTCACCGATCAGAACCAAAATGTGTATACTTACCCTTTGGTACCCTGCGAGTAACACTGTCTGCTTGAAATTGCGGACAGACCACTCCATTCCCGGAAAGAGGACAGGGTCCCTCCCAAAGGCAATGGAAAAAGGGGTAAAACCAGATCCGCTCAGGAAACCCTCAGGGTTGCCAGCTCCCGAACTCACCAGCCATGAGCCCTTGAGGATGTAGCACTATCCAGGGTGCACCAGACGTGTTGGGGCTACACACACCCTGCCTCCTTGAGGGTCTTGAGCAGAAGACATGTGATATTAAGAAAATAAAAAGAAGGCTGACACCTCGAAGAATGAGGCTATCAGGAATGATTAGACAAGGGCCAATTAAGGCGGGAAAGTGAAAGAGCCGCTAGGCCTCGGATACCCTGATACCATCGGAGTCGGAAGAGAACAAGAGTTTGACCAAGGGAGGCTGACAGGAAAGAGAACTGAAAGGAGCCCGGCACCAGTAAGTAGAAGCAATGCCGGACTCAGCTAGGGTCCCGTGGTCGCAAACCCACGTCCCACAAGTTGTGAGACTCTGGTGGGTGGAGGGGGGAGGGGGGGATGGTGTGAGAATAGCTTGCTGATTCATCGCGAGGTGACATGAGAGAAATGTCCAGACCCCGCCGTGTTACCTGGTATTGTTGACTATGCTGATGTTCATATTGCGTCTTTGCTCAAACCACTGTAGTGTTACGAAAGAATGAGTGATTCACCGGTCAATGTGAATAGGACCGGGAACCCCCCACCCGAACGTCTGTCATCATAATAATATCGTCATCATCTGCGATATTCTCAGGTTCGTGCAGCTTGGACCCGAGCAGTACTCGATAAGCTCTTTCACTACACGCATCGAGTAAAGGTCTAAGCCAGAAAATAACGTTCAGACATTGGAAGACATCGAAGGTAGAAATTGAATTACCTATATCAGATTTAAAATTACACCATGTTCGTTTAGTAGTCACTTTTCATTACCTTATTATTATCATAAGGGCAAATGACCTGGATATTACGCCCAATATACCACTAATCACCACACACAATAACTCTTCATCGCCTGTGAATTTTGAAATATTTCTTTCTACCGCGGTAGTTTGCAAGTTTGTCGTGTCAATTCAACAGTAGTTTTCATTACCATCCTCATCAAAAGGGCAAATGACCTAGATGTTACGTCCATTATACTACTAAGTAACACCACAGTCTTCATCGCCTGCGATTTTTAAAATGTGTATTTCCATTAGATTGTAAGTTTGATATACCCGTTCAGTAGTAATCGTATTGACAGGCCATGCCAAAGGAGAAGATATCTTCATTCCCCGAATTCCTATGATCCCTGCTGATATGCCTTTTGATTTCAAGCAACTGCAATTCCCTGCACGTCTTGCATTTGCAATGACCATAAACAAGGCCCAAGGACAGTCGCTCAAGGTAGCAGGCCTTAATCTGGAAAGTCCATGCTT
Source organism: Meconema thalassinum (assembly GCA_946902985.2). NCBI lineage: Eukaryota > Metazoa > Arthropoda > Insecta > Orthoptera > Tettigoniidae > Meconema > Meconema thalassinum. Next base: position 991,149,890 of record OX336390.1, read on the forward strand.
CTCTCATGATCAGTTATACGTAGCTTGCTCAAGAGTGGGCACACCTAAACATTTATTTATTTATACACCAGAGGGAAAAACAAGGAATATCGTTTATCCTAACGCACTCCATTAATTTCAATGTTAGCTACAAACATGTTAGTATTTATTAAATAACAACTGCGGAGTGAGATGAAACATTTCTCTGAAGTTCAACCATTACATCGTATATTAGGCCGTGTTACTTTGCGTGTCATCTGTCTAGGATACTATTTAATCTACTGTTACTGTATTCATTTATGTCAATGATCTGGTTCCTCTTCTTGAGAACCTGTACCGAAACATGTAATCCGGTCATGTAGAAACTTTACAGCGAGTGTTATGGTATATATATTTTTCTATTTTATTCCTTTCATTCCTTTAAAGTATCAATTTTTCCCATTCGTTGATAAGTTATATGTACCAGTAGTCGTTTCTATGTTCATCATCACTATGTAGAAGATGTTTTGCGTCAGAAGAAAAGACAACTGGATGCTCAGGAACGTTAACGATATATCGACTGAGAAATCTGGAAGCTTCTCTTGGAGGAATTGCTTCAGACATTTATCGTACAGTTTAAACCTTAACAAGACGAAACTTTTAACCAGATAGCGATCTAAGTGGGAGCTCTTTGGCAAAAAATAATCAAGTCTTTCCCGAAATGTGAGTCCTAAAAATAACTTTTTCTATTATTTTCTAAGTTTCATATATCAGTTATGTAGTAATTTTCAATATCAACCTGATCAGTAGGGCAAATTACCTAGATGTTACGCCCTCAACGTCATTGGGGGCAAATGACATAGATTTTAAGTCCATTATATTTCTAATCACCACCACATATAGTCTTCTACGACTGAGATGTCACGAATTCTGGGACAGCTAACGACATATCTCGACTCGGACTGAAGACAAATATCACGAGAATGATCATTATTTCACAGAGCCTTGCCATAGTGACTTAAGTATAAACATTGTCACTGGGTTTGATAATGTAAGAAATAAATACATAAATAAATATAATTTATGACGTTGAGTGTTAAGGAGACTGAAATATTATCATCATTCCACCGGGCGAAGCCGGGTACTACTGCTAGTAAACAATAAATGGGAATAACATAATTTGTAGAACTCAATTTTAGCCGTGTTTTTAACAACGTTATCGTCGGTAGCTCTCACAATTTCGTTCCTTAAAGATAACTTTTTTATGAGGAACTTCTTTTACCCGCCTGTCGAATAACGTTATTGTCAGTAGTTCGTTCAATTTTGTTCTTGGACATCAGGTTGAAGTCATAACGAAATGCGACCAATAACGTTATTCAGATATTCACTATGTGATCCATCCATCCAATAACGTTATTGGTAGGGACCGGAATAATAGCGTTCTTCTATTCGGTTACTGATTTTAACGTTATTGTGGTAGTATATAATAAATACGGTATTCTTGTGGAAACGAAGTAATTCGTTCTGTAACGCATTTACCTAAATGCAATCATAGAGTTTTCAGGTCTGTCTGTCTGTTAGGTAGTCAGCCCGAAGGCTGGTTGGATCCTCAAACAGTACCGCCGTTAGGTTATGTGAGTAGATACCCACAAAAACCCAATACATTCCCTAATTACGTTACGTTATGGTTACGGTTAAGTTATCTAGCCCTGTTTTGTAGTTTTTAAGAATTTCTTTTTACTTATAAATGAGTTATTTAATAAATACTAACATGTTTGTAGCTAGAAGCCTCCGTGGCTTAGGCGGCAGCACGCCGGCCTCTCACCGCTGGGTCCGTGGTTCAAATCCCGGTCACTCCATGTGAGATCTGTGCTGGACAAAGCGGAGGCAGATAGGTTTTTCTCCGGGTACTCCGGTTTTCCCTGTCAAAATTTCATTCCAGCAACACTCTCCACTATCATTTCATTACATCTGTCATTCATTTAATCATTGCCCCAGAGGAGTGCGTCAGGCCTCGGCAGCCGGCACAGTTCATATCCTCGCCGCTAGATGGGGGCTTCATTCATTCCATTCCTGACCCGGTCGGAGACTGGAAGCAGGCTGTGGATTTTCATTTTCATGTTTGTAGCTAACATGCGACAAGATGGCGGCCAGCAGGTGTGTAGCAGTTAGAGTGCTCCAACTTTTCCTCGTGTTCTACCTAGTAAAAAGCTCAGTGGGTGCCTCGAAAAAGATCCTCGATCATTCTTTAACAATTGAAGACTCGTGTGTGAACTCGGACCTGAAGGAACACCTCATGGTAGTTTGTAAACTCAATATATCTTCTCTCACATGGTGTGGAAGCGAGGGGCTGATAGTCACGGCAGCAGGCAGAGGGCGCCCAGCACTGCGCGGGGTTGCCAGACCGCCCGCTACATTATTACATCTCGTTGTGCTGTCTGTGGCTCTCAGTGGAGATGTGGAAATGAACCCAGGGCCGAATAAGGTGTGTATAATTTGTGATTCGAAGGGTCGTGTGAATCAGTTATTTGTGACATGTACATCTTGCCACTCTCAAGCGCACAGAACTTGTGCAAAAATCAGTGCTTCAAAACACAAATTAATCACCTCTGGGAAACAATCGTGGCTGTGTTGGAACTGTTCTTTACCTCAGTTCTCTAACTCATTTTTTAATACATCGACACAGAGTGCAAATAGTGTAGATAGTGACGTAACACCCTCGGATGGCAAAGCATTGTCCATTTTTTCCTTCAATGCTCGAAGTGTAACATGTCCCTCCAAACAACCGGACCTGCGTTCTTGTCTCACAGCACTTAATCCGTCAATTGTGTGTTCAGGGGAGACATGGCTGAAAAAATCCACTAACGACCCAGAAATATTTCCGGTAACATACACCATGTTCAGCAAAGATCGAACCTGGGCAACAGGGGGAGGGGTACTATTAGCCATGAAACCTGAGTTAAGGCCTGTTCGCCAACGGGAGCTTGAAACTGATGCTGAGGCTATGTGGGTGGAATTCACGTGTGCGAACAATACATTTCTAATAGGCTCTGTATACCGTGCTCCAAATTCAACTCGGCACATCAATGATGAACTATTGGAGTCCCTCCGTCGTGTACAATACATCCAGCACAAATACAAGGCCATTTACATAACAGGCGATTTTAATTTAGAAATAGACTGGCAAAACTCTCCTCCCACTCCCAAGGATCCCATTGCTAATGAATTCCTTACCGCATTCTACGATTTATTCCTTGACCAATTAATAACCGAAGCAACTCGAATCACACAAACTACACGCTCCACAATAGACCTATTCCTCACAAGCCTTCCTTCCTCCGTACAGAAAGCTGAAGTCATACCCGGTTTCAGTGATCACGCAGCCATCTTTACCACATTGCATTACAACAAACCACGCAGCAAGAGCACAGTGAGGACAGTATACAATTACAAAAAGGCAGACTGGAAACTGCTATCATCTTTATTCCTCAATCACCTTCCAACCCCATGTATTCTGGACACCAGCGACATCAACTCAGTGTGGCACGCCTGGCGAAATTGTTTCTTTGAATGTGTGGATATAGCTATACCGAAAATAACCATTAGTGGGAAGAAAAATTCTCCTTGGGTGACGAAGGAAGTCATTAAAATGATTAGGAAAAGGAACGTTCTATACAAGAAATGGAAAAGTTGCTCAACTGACATCATGTGGGAAAAATACAAGAACTTCAGGAACCAAACAAAGAAATTAATTCGCGAAACATACGACAATTATATTCACAAAATAAGCAGCACGAGTGAAATGTGGAAATTTTTGTCCAGAAGACGCGGCACCGCTGCGCCAGCCTCATTTCACTGTAACAGTAAATTCCTAAGTGCACCCCAAGATATTGCAGCAGCGTTCAGTGACAGTTTCAAGCAGAACTTTTCTAAGCCGGATATGACCATGAACCTGCTTCTGCCAAGGTCATCACTTCCACCCCTCCCACTCTCCAACCTGTACTTCACAACAACTGAGGTGATTCAGAGCCTACGGAAGATTAGACCACATGCGGCGACCGGCCCAGATGATGTTCCCGGACGGATCCTGCTGCAGTGTGCGGAAGCATTAGCGCCCTCTCTGTGTGCGTTATTCAACCTGTCTATCAACCAAGGTTCTGTGCCGTGTGGGTGGAAATGTGCTAACGTGGTGCCAATCTATAAGCAAGGTGACAGAGAAGATGTTGCAAATTACTGACCGGTGTGTCTAACATCTATAATTTGTAAATGTATGGTGCGGCTAGTAGCAAACAGTGTGCTGGAATTCCTACGGGAGAACAATCTGCTCGATCCAAATCATCACGGGTTTCTTCCGGGTCGTTCTTGCACTACTCTATTGACAAAAGTCATTGATGAGTTTCAGTTCTACTTGAATCAGCCAGAAGTGAAACAAGTGGACTGTATTGCACTGGATTGGGCTAAGGTCTTCGATCAAGTGTCTCATGAAAGACTTTTGTTAAAGCTACAGCAGCTTAACATACGGGGTAGCTTACTTGCATGGGTGAGGTCATTCCTAGAGGGTCGAACACAGTGTGTGGTGTACGGAGGAGCTCGATCGCAGGCTGCTCAAGTTACTTCTGGAGTGATTCAGGGCTCTGTGGTCGGACCTCTTCTCTTCACTATATATGCGCTCGATCTTCCTGGCTGTGTCACCTCATCAATGTCACTATATGCAGATGACACCGTGCTATACAGGGGCATTAAATGTGAAGAAGATTCCCTCTGTCTTAAATCAGATCTGGACAACTTATCGCTGTGGTGTTCTGTGAATAATTTAAATATAAATGTACAAAAATGTAAATACATAAGAATAACCAGGTCACAAAAACCCATTGAGAATGAATACAAAATTATGAACAGTGTCATCCCACAGTGCACAAACTTAAAGCTATTGGGGGTAACAATCTCCGACACCCTGAATTGGAACATTCAAAGTGAAGAGGCAAGATGTAAGGCCACCAAAGTTCTGGGTTTCTTGTACAGAAACATGAGAGGTTGTAAACCTAGAGCCTTCAGGATGGCTTACACATGCATGGTCCGTCCAATATTAACGTACGGCTTACCTGCCTGGCATCCCACTACAGCGGAAAACATAAACAAGCTCCAGCGTGTACAGCGCCGCGCAGAAAGGCTAATAGCTCGTTATTCCCCTTCCCCTTTGTCAAAATTTCCATCTATAGAGGCAACAGCCAAACAAATTGATCTAATTTTTCTTAAAAAATCCCTTACAGGTTCCATTAATATTGACCCTTTTTGCCGACTGTCATTGGCATATCGCTCAGTTCGGAGAGGACGAGGTGTAAACCTCGTTCCGCCCTTCGCACGTAGCAATGCTTACCTGACAGGTTTCTACGGCCGCTCAGCGCGGTTATGGAACGCGCTGCCAGGGGATGCCAAGATCTTGCCTCTTAGGAAATTCAAACCGTACGTAAAAAGGTACATCGTATAAATAAACGTATGTATGAGTGATTATCTCGCTGAATGAATGAGTATCTGAATGGAATGAATGAATGTATGGAGTGATTGAGGTTATGAAAGTGCGTGCGTGAGAGAGTGAGTGAACAGGAAAATGTACTATGTCAATATTCTAAATATGTAAATACTGCAAATATCTTTGTAAAACTTGTAAATATTGTTAAAACAAAGGTAAGTTAGATGTAAGCTGTGCCTGTGGAGCATGAAATATGTATGTGGGGCTTGCCCTTTTTCACTAGGCCTTCCATACTTCGTGTACGATTTATGGTAAATAAATAATAATAATAATAATAATAATAATTACGTTTTTATGTAACCTGTTCACTTTTCTCCTACATTTGGGTATGGAGTGTCAATTCTCGTGGACAGAACTAATCTTTGTTAATAAAAACATGTCTATCCAGCAGATTTTTGGATAAGAATTTCACTGATTTTCTGTGAAATTTTGAAGTTTAAGAAACATTCTCCAAGAAAAAGAAATATGGACATTCTCAAGCACAATATTTTTGCTAAGCGTCATATTAAAATTCCCTTCCATCAAAATCTCCACACTAGTTAGAAGTACAAATGTGTCAAGTTTAGTTAACATATATTCAGTAGATGCGTACATTAAGTGCTTAAAAACGTTTAACTCACAAATTTCAGTATAAAGTTTTCATAAAGTATCCTTACCCATTTGCAGCCCACCAGAATATAATTTTTAAATGACATTTGTAAATCGAATTTTGAAACAAAATTTTGGGATCATGTTTTTCAATGTATGTACTTTCAAATCAAGCAATATAATATATTAATTTGTATGCTCTCTGCCTACATCTCCCCTTAAGTCAATAAATTGTAATTCTTGAATACAGTGTATCAGTTTCGGTCACATAATAACCTTCCTTCAGCAAACAAATGAAGTTGCAAAATTGACTCAAAATGTTATAAAATGGATGATTTCAAAATTAATTCGAAAATACGATCTAAAGTAATTACAAATACTGTAAAAGACTAAAAATCATATATGTCAATCACTTAGATTCAATTATAACTAATCTATTTTATTGGACTAATTATTTTCACAATAACATATCATAAAGCTTTTTATTTCAACGTAAACATATGATCACAATTACAAATCATCCCTACCTCAATGAACCATTACATCAGTTCCACATCATTGACATTTCCACTTGGAGCTGTCTTTTCAAGAGATTTATCTTTCGTCGTTAATCTAATAATTGTAACAGTTCTTATTTTTAGTCTTTTAGAGTATACTAGCAGAGCCCGCGAAGAGTATCTACGCAATAACAGTGCAATAAAAACGGTCCGAGCTATTAGTAACATTACATTTATTTACGAAATAAAACTTCACAAACTTAATATGTTGATAGTAGTGCAGGAAGGAAGGATCCAACTGGGCTGTGAAATGATAATTTCATAGAGGACATTTGTGATACAACCAGGACTTCTTCCACATACAGTAGTTCTCGAGTGAGGTGTACAGAGTTGCATTTAAGGAGCCAAATCACATTTCTTCCAAGATAGTGCATTTTGTTAAGGTACGTTTTGAATTTATCGATCAAAAATTTATCTAAACACTCAGTTGGTTATTTTGTTGCTTGGTGACACAACTGACAGCGAGCTAAACGATCTTACCCGTGAAAGGGCTACGTAAAGCCGTCCATAAATAAAGACGGGGTTTGTCAAGTAAAGGGAGATCTTATCGAAAGTCTGACCCTGAGATTTATTTACTGTCATTGAGAAAGCCAAACGTACTGGGAAATGTCTTCTTTTAAATTTAAAAGCATGTTCGTATCAGAGGGGATAAGGGTTATCCCAGGTATGAAAACGATTTCTCTCTTATCAGAATCTATAATAGTTGCCTGTATTATATTAAGTAGTAACTCGTTAACTATTAGCATCGTCCCACTGCAGACCCCATTTGTGGGTAGAATATTTCTTAATGACATAATGATAGCACAAGTCTATGTTTGTGTGGAGGCATGCCAGTTGGTGTCAGACTGTTCAAAAATTCTGCAGGGTAAGCCAAGTGATCCTGTGCATGCTCACGCACGATACAGTCTACACTGTCGTAGACTACATCATCTCTAGGTAAACGCTGAAGTACTCGATTGTGCAGTTCTAGCGATGCTCCATTGGTGACCGTAAGAATAGTTCTTCCTTTAAACTGTGGGGTGACAGCAGTAAAATCAAAATCACCATATAGCTGTTCGATTGGATGTTGTACCTAGGTATTTGTGGATAGCATGTAGATGGTACCGTAACTTCCGCTCCAGTCTTGCCTTCTCCTATTTCTAAAAGCCATGTTGAAAATTCTGTTTCAGAATTTAAAGCGCGCATGTTCTGGGGGAGTTTAAGTACATGGAATTTATTCCAGAGGCTATGCCGCTTCAAAAAGCTAGCAACTGTCAGAGAACGTGATCCTCTCATTATAACAGGAAGGACTTGGCGAAAATCACCACCCAGTAAGATAACTTTACCACCGAATGCTTCAGTACAGTTGGTCATATTCAGGTGTGCTCAGTGGGTTGTGAAGAGCAGGTAACTCCAAACTGATGTTTACAAATGTGTGTGTGAAAAATTGTTGTCTGCCAAAATGTCAGGGACATTTGAAGACAGTTTTTGCCATTTTGTTTGTCTGAATGCACCCATGGGATTAGAAGCAGATTGACTGGTTGTTTTCTATCAATTAATGACCCTAATGAAGGTATCTGTTAACATCTGTACGAAATTACCGACTGTCGAGTATTTCCAAGTCTTGTTTAATTTTATTTTGTATTGGTTTTAAGTCCCTATTAACTGCTGCGGCTTTTAGAGGCACTGGGGTAGCGTAATTTTGCACTGAAGGGGATCTTTTACGTGCCAGTAAATCTGCTGACACATTTGCGCACCCTCGAATGCCAACTGGCTGCAACCTTGGGAAATGCTGGCGAGAACGTTACCGTTGAGCCACGCAGCCAGCCTAAGGCATATGTGAATAGAACGAATGATTCATCAGTGAAAAATCGTTCACTAAAAATATCAAGCTCAATAAGATATTACACGTGTGATTTGCTTTTGAAGATATCTGTAGGCGAGTCAAACTGCTGTCATAAAATGACGATCAAATGTGTTGAACGTCAATAGACATGTAGTCTATTTCATTCATATTACTGCCCCTTTCGGATCAACATCCATCTCCCTTCCTTATAATATGCTACAATAAGTACCGGTACGCGAAGGACATAATATCTGTATTTCCTTGCGTTTTAGAAGTCGAATTTCAATACTGTAGTTCGTTCCAGTAGCTGTCTATTAGAGCCGCTAGATGGTAGCACTATTCGCTGTCGCCGCTTGCTCTGCGCTCACAGATCATAAAGGATGTTTTTCGCTGTTTTATTGCATGCATTATGGAAGAGATACTGTAACTCCTGCATAACTCACTTACAAAATGTAAAACGTTAATAATACTCCTTCACGAAACAATATTTCAATGGTAAAAAAAAGGCGCCAAGAAGAGGAAAGTATCCTGTGCTCTTGCGAGCCGGAGGCATTTGTCTTATCCACTGAGCTATTGCTTCACACGACATATGAGTTGGCGCACCAAGTCACTATCTCAATAACTGGCTGAATGGAGAAAATAGTCCTTGCACACTCGTATACGTTCATACTCTTACTGTATTTTATTTTCAGGACTTGGTTAATATCCGTCTTCACATACATGCAAGCCTTTTGCATGTGCGCGTACAGCTATTAAATGCATTACATTTTAATGAGCAGTGGTTCGGCCGTGCGGCCATGTTTTAATGGCAACAGCTACAAATTCATGAGCGCAAGTAAAATATTTAATCTTTTTTTTTTTTTTTAGTCGTTTACCCTCCAGGTTGGTGGAACCCACGGACTCAGCGAGGGAACTCACCACTACCGCCTCTACGGGCAGTGTCCTAGAGCTGGGAACATCGAATCGGAAGGGATACAACTGGTGAGGTGGGATTGGCACCTCGCCCAGGCGGCCTCACCTGCAAAGCGAACAGGGGCCTCATGAGGGAAGGTAAGCGATGGCTAGGATGGATAGGCAAGGAAGAGGGAAGGAGGCGGCCGTGGCCATGAAGAAGGTACCATCCCGGCATTTGCCCGAAGACGAAGTGGGAAACCACGGAAAACCACTTCGAGGATGGCTGAGGGGGAATCGAACCCCCTCTACTCATTTGGGCCACCCGAGGCTGAGTAGACCCCGTTCCAGTCCTCGTACCACTTTCCAAATTTCTTGGCAGAGTCGGGAATCGAACCCAGGACATCCGGGGCGTCAGCTATCCATGCTGACCGCTACGCTACGGAGGCGACATACTTAATCTTGAAAAATAAAATATTTCCGTTGACTTTTCAAGAAATGCAGGATTTTTCCTGTACTATTGAGACAATTTTGGAAGATTTTGATACAAACCACAACTTCTAACTCCCTCTGGTTTAGGAGCTTGAGTTTTGTGAAACATACACCTTAGCGTATTATATATAAAGATAGATTGAATCATTTTAGATAGGCTAGTTAGTATTTTGGAAGCGCCAATTGCAGAAAGTGAAGAAGACTAAGCAAGATGGACAAAATAAAGGAGGAAGAATTTAATATGAGAATAAATACAAACTATTGAAGTCTTTACTTAAATCACCAGATAACACTTGGAATACTCTGTATTTAATAAGTTCTTTATGAACAAACTACAATATAGCACAGATTTGGTAGCCATTACTAACGGACACTATTTGAACTTATGTACACCAAAAGGGACAAGAGTAAACACAGAACACCAATATTGTAACATGAAATGTTACAAAAGAAGAAAGTTATTGGATAACATCAACACTCTCCCTTATTCAATAACTTGCAGACCCCCATGCTGTCACACAATTGTTGGAGTCGAGTTGCAAACAATGGTTTCGTAAGCATGTCTGCGAGCTGCTTCTCTCTATCCACTTTTGAAACAGTAATTTCACCAGCAGTTACCAGTTCACGAACGAAGAAATGTCTCACACGGATGTGTTTGGTTCTTCGGTGAAACTCTGGGTTCTGAGCAAGTCGAATTGCAGCTTCAATATCAACCTGCAGATCAGGCGTTGCATTCAACTGGCCTAATTCAGTCAAAAGAGTCTTGACCCAGATGATTTCTCGTGCTGCTTCACTGGCTGCTACAACCTCAGCTTCTGTAGTCGATATTGCAACACTGAAGGTTGTCGTTGACTAATCCATGAAATAGACAAAGTACACCTGAAGTCGATCGTCCTGAACCGAGGTCACCCCCATGATCTGCATCGCTGTAACATTCTAGGACACCTTTATTTAAATAATTCTTGTAGATGATTCCATGATCTGAAGTGCCTCTCAGGTAACGGAAGATCCTTTTCACCTTGATCACATCACGTTCTGTTGGATTTTTAAGACTCCTTGACACCACTCCAACAGCATAGGCAATATCTGGTCGAGTTCCACACATGAGAAACATCAAAGCTCCAACTGCTTGTCTGTATGGAAACTCAGTGTTAGGTGAACTCTCATCCGTATCATTGTCCTTGATAATTGGAGTCGCTACTGCCCTGCAATTGCTCATGCCGAATCGTTCCAGCAACATCTGAATGTAGTGACTCTGGTTAACTCTGATAGAACCATGTTTGTCTTTGTTAATTTCTAGTCCCAAGAAAAACTATGCTGGCTTTGAAGTAATTTTGAACTCCTTCTTGAGATCATCTATAAACTGCTGAAGTTCATGCTCATTGTCAGCTGCTATCAAGCCATCATCAAGATAGAGGACGAAGAAAATTTTGCTGCAACCTCTCTGCCTAACGAAGAGACAAGGATCAGCTTCACTTCTTTGAAATACTAATTTGATTATGTAGTCACTAAACTTTTTATTCCAACAGCGAGAGGCTTGTTTCAGCCCATACAAGCTCTTCTTCAGACGACATACTCTACTGGAACCATCATTGTACCCTTCAGGCTGCTTCATGAATATGGTCTCCTCTAAATTACCATAGAGAAATGCTGTTGACACATCTACTTAAGCTAGCATCATGTTTTCATTGGCAGCAACAGCGAGTAGTGTTCGAATAGTAGATGTTCTTGCCACAGGACTGAACATCTGGTCATAATCGACACCTTTCAGTTGTAAAAAAAAAAAACCTTTATCACCAACCTGGCTTTAAAATTATCCACCGAGCCATCTGCATTTGTTTTTACTTTATAAATCCATTTGCAGGGAATAGATCTTTTTCCAGGCGGTTTAAGTGTAGACCGATCTCGCAGCTGTCGTCCAGTCTTCTCATTGTTTTGGAGATCATCTTCATCTGGGAAAAGGTCGTCGAAACCCAAGAAATCCTCATCTTCATCACTCTGAGGTGTAACATCAGGCTGGTCCTCTGTGTGAGTACCTGATTCTAGAAATACTTGGTTAGGTAGCTCGACATTTATTGAGATAACCATTCTTTTCTTCTCGATTAAAGACTTCTCCTCAAAAATTACATCTCGTGATCTGATTAGCCTGTTTTCTTCTTTGCACCAAATTCGATACCCTTCATCGTGATCGTAGCCAATCAAAATCCCTTTCACTGCTTTACGATCCATTTCCTTTCGTCGTTGTTTTGCAACATGAACTTAGCAAGTGGATCCTATTATTCGCAAATGCTTCGTTCCAGGTTTCTTGCCATACCACATCTCATATGGAGATACCCCAGGATCATTGGAAGGTCCAGTCCGATTCAGGATATACGAAGCTGAATTTATCATTTCAGCCCAAAGTCTTTGTGGGATATTTCCATGAGCATGCATAATGGCTCTTGATGTTTCCACGACTGTTCGATTTTCTCTCTCACTACATCCATTCTGCTCTGGAGTGTACGGCATTGTGAGACGCTTTGTGATTCCTTCCTTTTGAAGAATTTTCTTGACTTCTTCATTATCAAACTCTCTTCCAGTGTCACTCAGAAGTTCTTTAATAACATGTCAAGCTGTCTTTGCTTCAGCTATAAACTGTCTCAACTTTTTCACAACCTCACTTTTTTCTTTGATGAAGTAGATTGTACTAAATTTTGTGTAGTCATCTTTGAAAAGAACAAAATATCGATATCCCAACCCTGATTTTTGGAATGGTCCGCACACATCTGTGAGGATAAGCTCTCCTGGTTCAGTTGTCTTCTTTATGGTGCCAAACGGTAGACGATGAGCCTTGCCATAAATACAGCCTTCACACAGTTCACTGTCCATTTCCACTTTGATGTTTAGGTCCTTGCTGAGAATCGACTTCACATGGCGCTTGGTTTGATGTCCATGTCTTTCATGATATTGCTGTAGCAGGTTATCTTTGCTTGTAACATTAACTTCATTGTGAGAAATGGGTCTTATATTTCTCACTGCCAATTTAAAAAGTCCTGTTTGACATCTTGGTTAATTTTGAAGTTACAAATTTCTGCAGTTGATATGAATTCACTTTTTGGATGCTTATCTTGTGCTGCAAGAACAGAGAATAGTATCTCCTGCCTTCTGCTCAAGGCCCACAAGGAGGCAGGGTGTGTGTAGCCCCACCACTTCTGGTGCACCCTGGATAGTGCTACACCCTCAAGGGCTCACAGTATCTCCTGCCTAGTGCTCAAGACCCTCAAGGAAGCAGGGTGTGTGTAGCGCCACCACTTCTGGTGCACCCTGGATAGTGCTACACCCTCAAGGGCTCACAGTATCTCCTGCCTAGTGCTCAAGGCCCTCAAGGGGGCAGGGTGTATGCAGCCCCACCACTTCTGGTGCACCCTGGATAGTGCTACACCCTCAGAGGCTCACAGTATCTCCTGCCTAGTGCTCAAGGCCCTCAAGGAAGCAGGGTGTGTGTAGCGCCACCACTTCTGGTGCATCCTGGATAGTGCTACACCCTCAGGGGCTCACAGTATCTCCTGCCTTCTGCTCAAGGCCTGAAGGGGGCAGGGTGTGTGTAGCCCCACCACTTCTGGTGCACCCTGGATATTGCTACACCCTCAAGGGCTCACAGTATCTCCTCCCATCTGCTCAAGGCCCTCAAGGAAATAGGATATGTGTAGCCCCACAACTTCTGGTGCACCCTGGATAGTGCTACACCCTCAGAGGCTCACAGTATCTCCTGCCTAGTGCTCAAGGCCCTCAAGGAAGCAGGGTGTGTGTAGCGCCACCACCTCTGGTGCATCCTGGATAGTGCTACAACCTCAGGGGCTCACAGTATCTCCTGCCTAGTGCTCAAGGCCCTGAAGGGGGCAGGGTGTATGTAGCCCCACCACTTCTGGTGCACCCTGGATAGTGCTACACCCTCAAGGGCTCACAGTATATCCTGCCTTATGCTCAAGGCCCTTAAGGAGGCAGGGTGTGTGTAGCCCCACCACACCTGGTCCACCCTGGATAGTGCTACACATTCTGGGGCTCACAGTATCTCCTGCCTTCTGCTCAAGGCCCTAAAGTAGGCAGGGTGTGTGTAGCCCCACCACTTCTGGTGCACCCTGGATATTGCTACACCCTCAAGGGCTCACAGTATCTCCTCCCATCTGCTCAAAGCCCTCAAGGAAGTAGGGTATGTGTAGCCCCACAACTTCTGGTGCACCCTGGATAGTGCTACACCCTAAAGGGCTCACAGTATCTGCTGCCTTCTGCACAAGACCTCAAGGAGGCAGGGTGTGTGTAGCCCCACCACTTCTGGTGCACCCTGGATATTGCTACACCCTCAGGGGCTCACAGTATCTCCTGCCTTCGGCACAATGCCCTCAAGGAGGCAGGGTGTGTGTAGCCCCACCACGTCTGGTGCACCCTGGATATTGCTACACCCTCAAAAGCTCACAGTATCTCCTGCCTTCTGCTCAAGGCCCACAAGGAGGCAGGCTGGGTGTAGCCCCACCACTTCTGGTGCACCCTGGATAGTGCTACACCCGCAAGGGCTCACAGTATCTCCTGCCTAGTGCTCAATGCCCTGAAGGAGGCAGGGTGTGTGTAGCCCCACCACGTCTGGTGCATCCTGGATAGTGCTACACCCTCAGGGGCTCACAGTATCTCCTGCCTTGTGCTCAAGGCCCTCAAGGGGGCAGGGTGTATGTAGCCCCACCACTTCTGGTGCACCCTGGATAGTGCTACACCCTCTGGGGCTCACAGTATTTCCTGCCTTCTGCTCAAGGCCCTCAAGGAGGCAGGGTGTATGTAGTCACACCACTTCTGGTGCACCCTGGATAGTGCTACACTCTTAAGGGCTCACAGTATCTGCTGCCTTGTGCTCAAGGCCCTCAAGGAGGCAGGGTGTGTTTAGCCCCACCACTTCTGGTGCACCCTGGATATTGCTACACCCTCAGGGGCTCACAGTATCTCCTGCCTTATGCTCAAGGCCCTTAAGGAGGCAGGGTGTGTGTGGCCCCACCACTTCTGGTGCACCCTGGATAGTGCTAAACCCTCAAGGGCTCACAGTATTTCCTGTCTTCTGCACAAGGCCCTCAAGGATGCAGGGTGTGTGTAGCCCCACCACGTCTGGTGCACCCTGGGTAGTGCTACACACTCAGGAGCTCACAGTATCTTCTGCCTTGTGCTCAAGGCCCTTAAGGAGGCAGGGTGTGTGTAGCCTCACCACTTCTGGAGCACGGTGGATAGTGCTACACCCTCAAGGGCTCACAGTATCTCCTGCCTTGTGCTCGAGGCCCTTAAGGAGGCAGGGTGTGTGTAGCCCCACCACTTCTGGTGCACCCTGGATAGTGCTACACCCTCAAGGGCTCACAGTATCTCCTGCCTTGTGCTCAAGACCCTCATGGAGGCAGGGTGCGTGCAGCCCCACCACTTCTGGTGCACCCTGGATATTGCTGCACCCTCAATGGCTCACAGTATCTCCTGTCTTGTGCTCAAGGCCCTTAAGGAGGCAGGGTGTGTGTAGCCTCACCATTTCTGGTGCACCCTGGATAGTGCTACACCCCAAGGGGCTCACAGTATATTCTGCCTTGTGCTCAAGGCACTTAAGGAGGCAGGGTGTGTTTAGCCTCACCACTTCTGGTGCACCCTGGATTGTGCTACACCCTCAAGGGCTCACAGTATCTCCTGCCTTGTGCTCAAGGCCCTTAAGGAGGCAGGGTGTGTGTAGCCCCACCACTTCTGGTGCACCCTGGTTAGTGCTACACCCTCAGGGGCTCACAGTATCTCCTGCCTTGTGCTCAAGGCCCTTAAGGAAGCAGGGTGTGTGTAGCCTCACCACTTCTGGAGCACCCTGGATAGTGCTACACCTTCAAGGGCTCACAATATCTCCTGCCTTGTGCTCAAGGCCCTGAAGGAGGCAGGGTGTGTGTAGCCTAACCACTTCTGGAGCACCCTGGATAGTGCTACACCCTCAAGGGCTCACAGTATCTCCTGGCTTGTGCTCAAGGCCCTTAAGGAGGCAGGGTGTGTGTAGCCTCACCACTTCTGGAGCACCCTGGATAGTGCTACACCCTCAAGGGCTCCCAGTATCTCCTGCCTTGAGCTCAAGGCCCTCAAGGAGGCAGGGTGTGTGTAGCCCCACCACTTCTGGTGCGCCCTGGATAGTGCTACACCCTCAAGGGCTCACAGTATCTCCTGCCTTTTGCTCAAGGCCCTCAAGGAGACAGGGTGTGTGCAGCCCCAACACTTCTGGTGCAGCCTGGATAATGCTACACCCTCAGGTGCTCATGGCTGGTGGGTTCGGGTTTGGCGACCCCGAGGGATTCCTGAGCTGGATCCGGTTTTTCGCCCTTTTTCCATTGCCTCAGGGGCGGATCCTCTCCTCTTTCCATTCCCGATCTGCCTTTCATGGCTCTCCTTCCTTCCAAGTCCCTCAATCGTCATTCTTCGAAGGTTGAGGGCTTTATTTTTCCTGCCGTTCTTTATTTGCCTTATTCTCCTTTTGTTTTCCATTACTTCTTCTAGTCTGTAAGTGTGGTTTTAGTTATAGTTTGCCTCATCTTTCACTCACCCAAACCATTAGGGGCCGATAACCTACATGTTAGGCAATTATCATCATCATTATTCGCTACATGAACTATCCGCCTATAAAAAGAAGAAAAGAATTTAAAATATGGGTAAATGTATTGGTGACCAGCCGGGAATATAACATGCCTACCTTCGGGCAGCGGTTTGATCTTGGATTTTGGCAGATATCTTTGTTATCTTCATCAGACTCTGTGTTCCCCTTTCTGCTTTTACCCTCCTCAACCTCGGAAAATTCTCCCTCGCCAGATTCAGTAATATCGTCCGCTTTACAATCGGTGCTCTCTTCTCAAATAATAATTATTTCACAGATGTTTTCAACTCTGTTGGTCTCATACTCAACATCTGTAGTTTCTTCAGCGTTCATTTTCTCTCAATAATGTTTTGCTCAGCTTCAGTTATTTCATCAACTAAACCCTTCCTCGCGGTTGATTCTTAATTTGTTAGTTAGTTATTGTTGTTTTAAGGGGCGGAACTACGAGGTCATCTGCCCCTCTTAACACAGATTAAAGAATACAAATTTGGAATTAAATTTAAAATTTAGAGGTGGACACCTAAATTTGAAAAGACATAAAATTAATAAAACAGAAAATTAAATAAAAATAATAATTATATAAATAAACAAAAATTACGGAAAACAAACCCACTCTCACTTATAAAGCGGATAACGCGATCAGCAGCCACCGCGTCATCGGCTAATATAAGTTTGAGTGTCATCTGCAAACCAAGGTTTCTTCGTAAGTCAGCAAGATCCACACACTCGGTGAAAATGTGGGCCACGGTGAATACGGCTCCACAGGAACAGAGTGGGGGTCTTCCCTTCTCATTATGTACGAGTGGGTGGATCTTGTATGACCCATCCTTAGCCTACACAAAATGACAGACTCTCTCCGAGACCGGAAAGAGCTCCGCCACACGCGAATATTTCCCTTGATCGCTCTCAGTTGACTGGGCAGTGGGTCAGCTAGCCACTGACTCTCCCAGAAAGCCAGAACTTGTAGGCGTAACTGAGAGCGAATATCTCTAGCGGGTACCTCCATTGGTCGAGGTGGTAGTGATACCGCCTCTTTTGCAGCTTGATCTGCTAACTCATTTCCCGCAATTCCCATGTGGCCTGGAAGCCACAGAAAAGTGATTCGAGTGTCAGCGTGGCACAGCCCGGCTAGTAGGTCATGGATTCGCTGCACTAGGGGGTGTTGCGGGAAACATGTAGCAATTGACTGCAACGAACTCAAAGAGTCGGTACACACGAGAAAGTGGATTCGTGCATCCTGTAGTGCAAACTGCAGAGCTTCATAGATGGCAACGAGCTCCGCAGTAAACACACTACAGGTTTCAGGCAAAGAGATCTTGGTATTTGCACCATCAATGACGTAAGCACAACCCACTTTCTCGTCCACCTTTGAACCTTCCGTCTAGAGAATGCCAGCGTCCGGAAATTGGTGAACTATGTTGTGGAACTGCCTCCGATAAACACAGGCATCCGTGTTCACCTTAGGACCTCGGTGCAGATCTAACCGAATTCCCGGACGCGGGACTTGCCACGGAGACCTCTCGCTAGGTGTCCGGATCATACAGGGACCTACAGCAACTCCTATTTCAGTACACGAGCTGTCAAGTCTAATACCAACTGGCCGAGTGGCACGAAGCTGGTTGGCGTACCCTTGGTTGTATTGGGTACTGAAGAGAGCTCGATAGCTCGGATGTTGCGGCATTTGACGTACATTGGCAGCGTATGCTAAAAGCTTATGTTGTGACAGTTTCATCTTGAAACGGACCTAGTTTTCATTCACACTTGCAACTTTTCTTAGGTAAGGGCTCTGAAGTTCCTTTATATCAGTTTTTCTACCTTTTACTGAAGAAAAAACACAATATCTTGAAGAGACGAATCCTACGTGGGCAGGAGTTAGTTAATTATTGTTGTTTCAAGGGGAGGAACTACGAGGTCATCTTCCCTCTTAACACAGATTAAAGTAGACAAATTTGGAATGGAATTTAAAATTTAGAGGTGGACACCTAAATTGGAAAAGACAGAAATATAATAAAACAAAATATTAAATAAAACTAATAATTATAATATAAACAAAAATTACGGAAAAACAAAATTTCAGCATTCAAAAACGAGCAAGTCTTTGAGTCAATGTGGCCCTAACCCACTCTCACTTCCACGCGATCAGCAGCCACCGCGTCATCGGCTAATATAAGTTTGAGTGTCAAGGTTCCTTCGTAAGTCAGCAAGATACAAACACTAGGTTAAAATGTGGGCCACGGTGAAAACGGCTCCACAGGTACAAAGTGTGGGGGGGGGGTCTTCCTCGTGCCTCTCGTAACCGTTGCTATTCAAATTACTCGTTTTCTATTGGTTATTACGGCAATCGATTAAACTAAAACTTCAATGTAACTGAGTTAATAATGTGGCTTTGCAGACTTAGCTGATTTCCGGAAGTTCGTTAACTGACGTCCACTTGACTTTACTCCCCACTGCGGACACTGCGGAAAAGCTATATATTATATTTATATTTCCGTGACCCACTAAATTCTTCCTTTCCAGAACTCTGCAACTTTTATCTCTCGGTCTGTGGCCAACATAAGGTGTCATTCAGATATTGGCACGTGAGTAGTCCACAGTCACATCGTGGATCTTTTACTACGACACTTAGGCACTCCTGTTCTCATCCTATTTAAGGACCACCAGGTGGTATAAAGCAAATGACAACCATTGCTCAGTTCTTCTTTAGAGGCAAACCCCTCAGGTACTATTTGTTTCCAGAGTGACACTCGCCGGATGTCTGGATTGGTATGGAGGGGTACTGTTCTCTTAATAAAACTCTTCCTGGATTTTAGGCGAGGAGGGGTCACCTTGTGGTTGAACTTAGAATGTCTGGGATCTGTCCCAAGCTTTTGTCTCTCTTTCTCTGCTGCCATCTCATGTCGAATAGCTGGAGTGCAATGCTAGCGACAAGGTAAATCTTCTGCATTGGAGTAGGTCTCAGACATCCAATGACAATACGGGTGGACTCGTTAAGAGCTATGTCCACTTGATTGGTATGGGCAGATTCTTCTACGAATAGATTACCCAGACAATATCATAAATGGCCTATACAAATTAATATCAAATAAGAACACCAAAATGACATTAGGAATGTATTTTTCTTTATTTCTTATAACATAAAAAGGTACTGATAATGGGGGTCCCTAACAAGCAGGCCACCTGCTGAACAGCACAGCACGAAGAGTAGCATACGATATGAATGTACATCACGGAGAATGGTCCTCCGGTTCGGCGAGAAGTGGTGTTGTTTGAGTAGGAACAGTGGTGGTTGCCATGGCAGTCCAGTTAGGAGGGGCAGCTGAGACGTACATTGTAGTTGGTGCGGGACCAGCGAAACCAGTTGCGGGCATGATAGTTTACAGCGCCCGTAGTAGGCAGCCTGCACCAATAAATTAGCGTATCACTGAAGTGTCTCTTTTGTATTACAGGACATTTACATTTTTTTTTCATTTTATTTGTAATTTAAAAATTTACCAATTTTAATTTGTATATATATATATATTTTTCTTTTTATGTTTTTTAATTTTTCATCTACTTGTGGAATGACTGGGTTATCTTCCTCCTTGGATCCAGATCTACTGATGGATTATCTTCCTTGGAATTTATTACGGGTTCCACTTCCGATTCTATCTCATTGACCTGTGCATGTGAAAGAAACCTTCCTGTGCCTTCCTGCTCTTCCACACCGTGGAAATTATAACTGTCCATATCTTTATTTGCTTCCCGGTTGGTGTCTCGGGAAATGTTTTCTAATACAAAATTTACACCTAGCTTTGTCTTGCCAAAAATGTCAGAGTTCTCAACAACAAAAGCTTGGCTTGAATTTTGTGGTTGTGGGCTCACTGATTGGTCCGTCTCACCAAACAACAATTCTGTGGAAAGTCTTCTTTGCCCCCCCCCCCCAGTTTGTGGATGAAAGGGGGACGTGCAGACATGATGAGTAAGATAAACAGTGACATCACTCCTCCCTCTAAGCATTGTCACCACTAACGGGCCCCTACTTTTCCCCACAGTTTGTGGATGAAAGGGGACGTGCAGACATGAAGAATAGAATAAACAGTGTCATCACTCTGCCCTAAGCAATGTCATCACTAACGGGCCCCCACATTGCCCCCACAGTTTGGGGATGAAAGGGGACCTGCAGACATGACGAATAGGATAAACAGTGTCATCACTCTTCCCTAAGCATTGTCATCCCTAACGGGCCCCCACATTGCCCCCAAAGTTTGGGGATGAAAGGGGACGTGCTGCCATGACGAATAGGATAAACAGTGTCATCACTCTTCCCTAAGCATTGTCATCCCTAACGGGCCCCCACTTAGCCCCCAAAGTTTGGGGATGAAAGGGGACGTGCTGCCATGACGAATAGGATAAACAGTGTCATCACTCCACTCTCTAAGCATTGTCATCACTAACGGGCCCCCACTTTGCCCCCACAGTTTGGGGATGAAAGGGGACGTGCATCCAAGACGAATAGAATAAACAGTGACAACACTCCTCTTTCTAAGTATTGTCATCACTAACGGGCCCCCAATTTGCCCCCACAGTTTGGGGATGAAAGGGGACCTGCAGACATGACGAATAGGATAAACAGTGTCATCACTCTTCCCTAAGCATTGTCATCCCTAACGGGCCCCCACTTTGCCCCCAAAGTTTGGGGATGAAAGGGGACGTACTGCCATGACGAATAGGATAAACAGTGTCATCACTCCACTCTCTAAGCATTGTCATCACTAACGGGCCCCCACTTTGCCCCCACAGTTTGGGGATGAAAGGGGACGTGCAGCAATGACGAATTGAAAAAACAGTGACATCACTCCTCTCTCTAAGCATTGTCATCACTTACGGGCCCCCACTTTGACCCCACAGTTTGGGGATGAAAGGGGACGTGCAGCCATAACGAATAGGATAAACAGTGACATCACTCCGCCCTAAGCTTTGTCATCCCTAACGGGCCCCCACTTTGCCCCCACAGTTTGGGGATGAAAGGGGACATGCAGACATGAGGAATGGAATAAACACTGACATCACTCCGCCCTCTAAGCATTGTCATCACTAACGGGCCCCCAATTTGCCCCCAAAGTTTGGGGATGAAATGGGACGTGCAGGCATGACTAATGGGATAAACAGTGTCATCACTCCGCCCTAAGCATTATCGTCACTAACGGGCCCCCACTTTGCCCCCCCAGTTAGGGGATGAAAGGGGACGTGTGACATGAGGAATACAATAAACAATGTCATCACTCCTCTCTCTAAGCATTGTCATCCCTAACATGCCCCCACTTTGCCCCCACAGCTTGGGGATGAAAGGGGACGTGCAGACGTGAGGAATAGAATGAACAGTGTCATCACTCCTCTCTCTAAGCATTGTCATCCCTAACAGACACCCACTTTGCCCCCACAGTTTGGGGATGAAATGGGACGTGCAGACATGACGAATAGAATAAACAGTGTCATCACTCCTCTCTCTAAGCATTGTCATCCCTAACATGCCCCCAATTTGCCCCCACAGTTTGGGGATGAAATGGGACGTGCAGGCATGACGAATATAATAAACAGGGTCATCACTCCGCCCTAAGCATTATCGTCACTAACGGGCCCCCACTTTGCCCCCACAGTTTGGGGTTGAAAGGGGACGTGCAGACATGACGAATAGAATAAATAGTGACATCACTCCGCCCTAAGCTTTGTCATCCCTAACGGGCCCCCACTTTGCCCCCACAGTTTGGGGATGAAAGGGGACGTGCGGACATGAGGAATAGAATAAACAGTGACATCACTCCGCCCTCTAAGCATTGTCATCACTAACGGGCCCCCACTTTGCCCCCACAGTTTGGGGATGAAATGGGACGTGCATGCATGACGAATAAGATAAACAGTGTCATCACTCCGCCCTTAGCATTATCGTCACTAACGGGCCTCCACTTTGCCCCCACAGTTTGGGGATTAAAGGGGTCGTGCAGACATGAGGAATAGAATAAACAGTGTCATCACTCCTCTCTTTAAGCATTGTCATCCCTAACAGGCCCCCTCTTTGCCCCCCACAGCTTGGGGATGAAAGGGGACGTGCAGGCATGACGAATAGGATAAACAGTGTCATCACTCCGCCCTAAGCATTATCGTCACTAACGGGCCCCCACTTTGCCCCCACAGTTTGGGGATGAATGGGGACGTGCAGACATGACGAATAGAATAAACAGTGACATCACTCCGCCCTCTAAGCATTGTCATCACTAACGGGTCCCCACTTTGCCCCCACAGTTTGGGGATGAAAGGGGACGTGCAGACATGACGAGTAGAATAAACAGTGTCATGACTCCTCTCTCTTAGCAATGTCATCACTAACAGGCCCCCACTTTGCCCCCACAGTTTGGGGATGATAGAGGACCTGCAGACATGACGAATAGGATAAACAGTGTCATTACTCCGCCCTAAACATTGTCATCACTAACGGGCCCCCACTTTGCCCCCATAGTTTGGGGATGAAAATGGACGTGCAGACATGAGGAATAGAATAAACAGTGACATCACTCCGCCCTCTAAGTATTGTCATCACCAACGGGCCCCCACTTTGCCCCTACAATTTGGGGATGAAAGGGGACGTGCAGCCATGACGAATAGGATAAACAGTGTCTTCACTCCTCTCTATAAGCATTGTCATCACTAACAGGCCCCCACTTTGCCCCCACAGATTGGGGATGAAAGAGGACCTGCAGACATGGCGAATAGGATAAACAGTGACATCACTCCGCCCTAAGCATTTTCATCACTAACGGGCTCGCACTTTGCCCCCACAGTTTGGGGATGAAAGGGGACGTGCAGACATGACGAATAGGATAAACAGTGTCATTTCTCCGCCCTAAGCATTGTCATCACTAACAGGCCCCCACTTTGCCCCCACAGTTTGAGGATGAAAGGGGACGTGCAGACATGACGAATAGGATAAACAGTGACATCTCTCCGCCCTCTAAGCATTGTCATTGTGTGTTGCGCTCAAGTCGCTGCCGCAAGAAGCCCACGAAGGTGGTACTATAACCTAGAGGAGCGGTTCCCAAACTGAGTTCCACGGAACCCTAGGGTTCCGCGAAGACATCGCAGGGGTTCCGCGATAAAACTTAAAAATCATATTTAAAACTGATTTTAAAATAAAACCACACGAGGCTAACTATCAGGTTGTCTCTAATGCGAATGTAGGTGGAGTTCGTGTTATATCCAAACACCTATTCGCCAACGTTAGGACTTCGTTTTATGACTTATTGCAGCCCAGCGTCTCCGATTCGTGCGACGTCTCCTAGCATCATGCAGAATGTTCTTTTGTCTTATAATTACTAGCATACCGCTACTCGCCTCATTCATTTCAGTTCAGTTCAGGGAAATCTTATGTTCGCTTCCGTATTAATCCTTTCAATCGTAATTCGTGCTTATTGATAAGTGGTACGTGTAATTTACAGTTACGGTAGCTGTCTGTTCTGACGCTATACAGACGACCGGTGATGTGACGCCTCCGTAGTAGCAATTCTGTGCTACAACTATTGCTAACAGGTATGTTTACTAGCTACACATATCAATATTGTATTGCTTTCAACCTGAAGAAGAGTGATTCATATTTAGTCGGTTTTACACATTGATTTACACATTGATTCCACATTTATTTTTGGATACCTATTTTCTTTCGTGTAGGGTTAACTGGGCAAATTTGACTTTGAGCTATCACTGTGAAAAGGCGGAACAAGATACAATTTTGGTTTAGTACATTCTTGTAGAGAAAACCATTGGCAATCTTTATAACATCCTGTTAGTGTAGTCAAACATCATGAACGTTATTTTGAAAGTCCACTTAACCTGCTGATCCAGTTAACCCAATTTAAACTACATTTTTTGAGGTAAATAACATTTGCGATATGGCGATATAACCGCAATCTAATTATGTATGTTTACCGACTATTTCAGGAAGCTACTAGCCATGGATAACTGGCTAAAGACGGGTTCGCTTTCAGGTGCCAAAAATAGTACTGAGACACTGTCATCAGGACCTGATGAGATTCAAGATCAAGACTATGCTCTTCATTGCAGTTTGGTGAGTAAAAATTCAAGGATATTTGAATATTTTTTTCTGTTCATAAATTGAGCAAGCCTGTAGTTTGGCCTTTCTTATTTTATTCATTTTAGGGCACAACAGCGATGGAACATCCCACTGATGGTCAAAAAGCGAACACACTCACTAGTGACACCATCGAACGAGGAGGTTTAAAATCTTCGAAATAAGGAAATACTATGAATCTGATCTATCATTTGGATGTATTCCTATTGGAAATGCAGAGCATCCGGACGGGCAACCAAATTCTCTTTAACAGTTCATTGGCACCCACTAAGCTTGAACGACACCTAGAAACAAACCACTTGCACATAAAGGGAAAGGACGTAAGTTTTCTTAAACCCACAAGGAAGTCCACGATGACGCTGTGGCTTGCTTAGAGAAATATGCAAAAACTGATAATGAAAACGCAACTGAAGCATCGTTTCTCTTAAGTTACAGGATTGCCCGTACTGGGAAACCATATACAATGGCAGAGGATCTCATCAAACCATGTGTCAAAGAAATAGTCGGCTGTGTTCTTGGAGTGGAAGTGGCGAAAACCGTTTTAGAAATCCAATGTTCTAACAACACTGTGTCCGACCGTAAACATAAAATCGCATACTATATCGAAGACGAACTAATTCAGAGACTGAAAAATTATAAAGCGTATTCAATGCAACTGGACGAGAGTACAGATGTCGCCGGACTTGCGATATTGCTTGTTTTTGTGAGGTATCCATTTAAAAAATTAATGGAAGAAGAGTTGTTTCTATGCGCACCTTTGGAGACCAATGCAACTGGGGAAGAATTTTTTAATATCATAGGTAGTGACCTGCGTAAACATGATCTTGATTGGGAAAAGTGTGTTAACGTATGCAGCGATGGGGCTGCAGCGATGGTGGGAAAATTGAAAGGGCGGTATCAAGAATAAAATATATAGCGCCAAATTGTACCAGTAGCCATTGCATCTTGCTTCGACATGCCCTTGTGGCGAAGAATATTCCACCGGCCTAAAAGGACGTTCTTAATGAGGCTGTAAAAATTGTCAATTATGTAAAGTCTCGCCCACTCCAGTGTAGACTTTTCCAAAGGCTTGTGAAGAAATGGGAAATCAACATCAATCGCTTTTAATGCACATAGAAATTTGATGGCTTTCAAGAGGCAAAGTCCTGGCAAGGCTTTTTGAGCTGCGCAACGAGCTTCTGGTTTTCTTTATAGGGGAAGAAGACTTTCCGCGCCTAGCAATCATGCTGAATTTTTACGCAATCAGAAGTGGCTCATGGGATGTGCTTTCCTCGCTGACATATTCGGGAAACTGAATGAAGTTACTACGTCTTTGCAGCGTAAAAATATAAACACGTTCACATTCTGAAACAAAATAACATAATTCAAAACCAAACTCAAATTTTGGATCGAATGTGTAAATGAGAAAAACTTTGAATGCTTTTCTCTCCCGGCACAATTTCTGAGTGAAAATGAGATGGAAATCAAAGCTGATGTGCACAAAAACATTTGTGAGCATAATTAATCTTTCGAAATCTATGACGGAGTACTTCCCAGATACCAGCATAATAAAGGACACCGAGTGGGTGCAAATCCATTTGCCAACCGAAATAAAACTCACATGTCCGTGCCTGACTATGAAGATCTTATTTAAATTCAATGTACCTCCACTTTTAAAACAAAATATGATTTAGTTCCGCTGAATGACTTTTGGGTAGGACTGATAGACGTATACCTGTCAGTAGTGGAAAAGGCGATCCGAGCTCTGCTCCCCTTCATATCCTTCCATCGATGCGAAGCAGGCTTTTCTGCTTATGCTTACAATTTAGGAGTAAGTTTAATGCTGTCCCAGATTTACGTATTCAGCTGTCGGACATTAAGCCCGATTTCAATTTTTTTAAGAACGAAAATGAAACAATTCCATTCATCACATTAGAAATTAGATGGAAATCCAATTTTTATTTTCAAAAATAATTGTTTTTTGTACCAAATTAAAGGCTTATCTGTATATTTAAAATGTTTTCTCTTTGTTCCCAAACCTACTACGTTAGCGCTAGGCTATACAAAACACCCAGGCAATAAGAATAGATGAAAGCAGGAAGAACGATGTGGTTCACAATGCTCAGTAAAAATCAGGGATAGAGTTAGGGTTCCGCGGAAAGAACATGACTTCTGAAGGGTTCCGTGACCGAAAAGGTTTGGGAACCGCTGACCTAGAGTGTTCGAGAAGTCCTTTATGCGAGGGAATTTGTTTCATTCTAATATTTTACAAATGTCTGAGTAAAATGAACTAGTGTACCCATGTGATGACTTTCCATGGAAAATATGCATCCGCCTCCAGCTAGCAGCAGTTCCCGGGCGTGTACCGTCCAACCCACTGAGCGGGTACATATTTAGGATTTGAAACTAATAGGTAGCAACTCTACAATGACAACACCCAACTCTATTCTAATGGGTTTAATTTGAGCTAATATCATGGCTTATCATACTGCATACAACACTACATTTACATTTATAAACACGAAGCAATAAAATTGGAGCATTGAGATGACATGAACGCCCCCATGGCTGGCATTCTAGTTCACTGATTAGTTCTATATCAGTCCATGTGGTTTAGCAACCATGCCGTGCCACTGCACAAAATGCAAAATAATACTCCTTCCCTTAATTACAATTCACACTTTATCACATCACAAATCCAAATAACTGTTGAATTAAGTTTAGACTGTAATTACCATTGCAATCACTTTCACGTGCGATAATGCACTGATTAAACAAACACAAACAACGTTAATCTTACAACTTCCAATCTTAACTAGTGCATACAATTTTGATCTATACAATATGTGTACAATCATGTCTTATTCCATTCTCCCCACCAAAACATCTGAGTCTACCATGCTTTAACCAAATCTTTAATTGTATATCCACTATATGCCGTAATTGGTTCTTTTCCAAATCATTAATTTGTTATCGTCGCGCTGAGGCGGGAAATAATGCTACCCGTTGCTTAGGTATAGCGTAAAATGTGAAGTCTCTCCCTTCAAAACTAGGTGTCTGTGTCAGTACAAAAATATAAATTTTACCAATTTGTAACTTGGCCAAATATTAAGATATCAGGATGATTCTTAGTTAGCAATGTGTCTTAACACACATGTAATTAACATTCATTAATACAATATTCACTTTATAACATTCAGGGTACCACAAATTATTAATTCTTAAATCCTACTACAGTAAGACAATGATTGAGGTTCGCCCCAACCTTCAGCTCTGTATACAATGGACCTTCGCTGCGGGGTGCCAACAAACATGGCACCTTCTCTCTATGTCTCTCTCTCCGAGCTTTATTGCTTCCTTCAGACATAAACAAACCATGTGCAAGGTTACACTGGTCCTCGTGTACGGGTGACCTACTTGTTACAGAATGCATATGGAGATATAGAACTGCTTAAACATTTATCCCTATCATTAGGAGTTAATGGCTGGCCTATCATTGGCACATTTACATTCAAGCCAAAGAAACGAGATTCATCAAACATGGAGTCCCAGCGGTTTAGTCGGTGGCTAATGTTAAAGACTACGGTCAGGGCACTACTTTCCCACCGTGTCAAATTCACTCTAACAGAGACGAATTAATTCACACAATTAGCTGGCTAAGGCCGATATCACGCATAATGGCTAGGTGTCCATTGTTTTCCTTCATATGCCAATGATTCGAAATCCTTGCCGCTCAACTTAGCACATCAGAGCTAGGATTGCCACTATGTACGCTCGATCGCTTACCATATCACTCGTATGCCTATGGATATACGAGAATTCATCCGTCGACTAGCAGACCTGACTTCCTGACTTCGCATGAGGATGATTCCTTCCTTAATTACTAAGACAATCTCTATCAATTATTCTTATTTGCTTTTATTCAAGCCGCAATTCCATTCTCTTTTAAACATTTCCATATTCCATATTATTATCATATTTCCGTACATTGTTATTTATATGATTCCTTGACATCATAACGCTGATTTTTCATTGAGTGGTCCCTTGATTTTAATAACACTACTTAACATTGCAGTTGTATTACCTTAAAACCTCTTTACATACAACTTCCCTGATGCTTATTTATTTATTATTATAACTGACACACCTTCCCTTGTTCCGACACAACGTAACGATAACTATATCATCAATAAAATGAACTTCCGTGTCCATGACTACATTTTGACCCTTTAATCAATTGCCATTTCTACAATTACTGTAATAGAGTTACAGTTAACTTGATGTAAAACGAACATCTTTAACTTTACATATTTCGGCATACAGTGGATCATATCTTACAATTGAATCATGGTTTCATGTACTCACGTTTTTCCATGGCAGCTTCGCCCACTTACACTCCATTGCCACGGTGGGTGAGTGGTTATAGTGTCGGACTACCAACCCCAAGATTGCAGGTTCGCCCCTGGCCATGGTAAGTGATTTTTGAAGGCGACCAAAATCACGATACTCATGTCATACGTTGTTGGCATGTTAAAGAACCCATTTGAATTCAGTAGGCCGTGTTCAATGGCAAAATTTATCTCGGGGTTTTCCGCCAAAACAAAGTTCCTCCATTCTCTACTTGAAAGCGCTGTAGTGTCAAGGAGTTTAGATATCTGACCTCCTTGACTTTCATAGCGTTCGAAGGAACGACGAAATTCGACATGCAAGCTACCCTCTGGGTGTCAATTAACAAAGCTTGCACCAGGCACCCGAGGCCATACGATAAAAAAAAACTCCATTATGCCTTTTTTTATGGATTTTTCACTAAGAAATGCACTTCACTTTGATTTATAATATTGAAGCTACTGCTACTTTTTGACATTTTACACATTTCTATTTATCATTTCACTTTAAAACATACACTTTAAAATATACAAAACATTTAAAACACACGATCTTTATGTACACTGACCTCACTTGGCGATCCTTCCTGCAGTATCTCAGAATTACAGGTTCCGTTGAGTTTTCCTCCCCGAGTAATCCTGTTTCCTGATAGGAAGTCTCGTAACATCTGCACGAAGATCTCTAGCGTATCTCTGTTCCTGGTAAATCCCTCACGATTCCCAATGTTCCAGTCTAGTTATAGCTCCTAGATTCCTTTTCAATGGAAACATGCCTATCCCAGCATCTCCTTTGTTCCCAATGTCTATCACCTCCTGTCCAATTGCACATTGTCGTTAATGGCATAAGTGTGCTCTAATATCGATATAAACATTAACAATGTGGCATTCGCATAAGATGCTTCACCCGTTCGAACAAATGTATTTACCTGCGAGCTTCTAAACCACGTAAATTCAGCTAACTGACATATTCTACGCTGCACTTGTCTATTGTACATTCCACTTGTACACATACAACTTCTATAGTTCTCATACTGCGCGTACTGTTTCCCCGAGCGGTGCGCTCCTAACAGTGTCCTGTATAGTCGCACGTATACTTGCGTATAATACATTGTCCTGAACTACGATGCTTCTCATACGATTTTACTGCAATATATTCGCATATGTATAAAAATACATTGTCTCTGCATTGTAAGGTTCTACTGACCTATTGTGATTGCTTTCACTTGACATTGTACGTTGCACTTGAGCATAATACTCACTGATTACTTACAAAGTTAAAGTCTTTAGGCGCGGCGTCATTTCAGGCACCAGAGAGACGTACACTCTGCCCTGCGATATGGTACAACTGTCCTCGGCTGACTCCACTGGCGAGCTTTTATGGATTTCCAAACGAAAAGTAGATCCCTAAATTCGTTGGAGCTTCATCTCTCTTCCCAATAACTTTCCTGGCTTGAAATAACGTTTTTGTGGTCCGTCTCGTAGCACTGGTTTCACGAAGATTACGTGGGGTGAGTTGATTTAGAGAAGTTTGTATATATTTCGACAAATAAACCAGTAATTAACTACATTTTGTGTAATTTCATTTCACCGTGTAGGACAACTTAATTCAAATTGAACACCGTTCTTCAATTACGCAAAAGATAGTCATTAGCATTCTTCTTTTGCTTTAGCGTTTGTCCCAGCTCATGGCAGGGTCCGCTATTTGAATCCGCTGTCTCCACTTTACTCGGTCATGGGCCATGTCCGGATGAAGGTTGACGCTTTACAAATCCCTGTGCAGTGTATCGGCCCAACGTTGTCTCGGTCGCCCCTTTGGTCTTTTCCCGGCAACCTCCATGGTGTAGCCCTGTTTTGCAATGGTGTACGCTCCTGACCGTAGCACATGCCCAAACCATCGCAGACGACCCTCACGCATTTTGTTACTGATTGCTGTGATACCAAATCGTTCCCTTATTCTTTGATTGGGGATGTGATCCAACCTAGTAATGCCTGCTGTCCATCTAAGCATCTTGGTCTCCATGGCACTTAGCCGACGTTCTGCTTCCTTCGTGGTCAGCCAACATTCGGTACTATAAAGCGCTACGGGACGAATGACAGTGCGGTAAATCTTCGATTTTAGGTGGTCTTTCATCTGGCGATCGCACATGACACCTGTCGTTGTTCGCTACTTCATCCACGCAGCATTAATTCTTATGTTGACCTCCTCGGTGAGACGACCTTCAACAGTTAACGTAGAGCCAAGATACTTAAATTTTGTCTTTCGAGGCTAATCATCGCCGTCGACTTGGAGTGTTCCGATTTCTCCAGCATCCGTCGTCATATATTCTGTTTTAGCTTTGTTAAGCCGCAGGCCATATTGACTTAAACGATCACTCCATTCCTGGACTTGATGGTGGAGATCCAGCTTGTTTTGAGCGGCCAACATAACGTCATCAGCGTACAGAATGGTCCAAGGTAACGGTTGTTGTAGATCTGCAGTAACCGTGTCCATGACCACAATGAACAGCAATGGTGACAGGGCCGAACCTTGTTGAACACCAACTGTTACATGGAAGTTTTCCGACGCTCCTGCGGCGGCTTGGACGTAACTTCTTGGCTCCGCGTAGAGCAACTGTACCCAGTTGACAAGGTACTCTGGGATGCCATGTTGTCGGAGAGTCAACCAGATCAAAAGCCTTTTCAAGATCTAAGAAAGCAAGGTGCAACGGCTTATTCTTTTCACGATGCTTTTCTACTAAAAGCCGTGTGGCGTGGATTGCATCTGTTGTGCTGCAATTTTTCACAAATCCAGCTTGGTTTTTGGTGAGCTGGGTGATTGCACGTATCCTCTTATCAAGAATGTGCTCGAAGACCTTCATGGTGTGACAGAGGAGTCGAATTGGTCTGTAATTAGCACACTCGGCTGGACTTCCATTCTTTTTGAAGATAGGTATCGTGATGCTATATTGCCAATCAAGTGGCGTTCATCCTTCTTTGACTATTTGGTTGAAGAGTCTTGCCAACCAATCCGCTGGATCCCACTTCTGAGAGCACCATAGCTCCGCCGCGATGTCATCTGGACCAGTTGCCTTCCCTGGTTTCATTTGTTTCAAGGCCCCTGCAACCTCTAAGACATCAATAGGTTTAATAGGACCTTCGACAGCAGTAGCGACAGGTATCTGGTTGTGCTGGAATTCCTCTGTTGAGACTTTCTCAAAGTAATTTCGCCAGCGTTCTCTCGCCTTCTTCCAGTCGACTAGCAAAACTCCCTTATCGTCATTGATGCCATAGAAGCGTTGGATATCTTGAGATTTATGGTGCCTGGATTTGACGAGGCGATAGATGTCCCGCTCTCCCTTGCGTGTGTCCAGCTTCGCGTAGAGGTCTGCGTACCGAGCTGATTTGGTCGAAGCAACAGTCTTCTTCGCTTCCCTGCGTGCTATTTTGTAAGCATTCCAACGAGAAGGTGTTTTGTCTTCCAGAATCTCGTGGTAAAGCTGCTTCTTCTTGCGTACCGCATTTTTGACTGTGTCATTCCAAAGCCATGTGTCCTTTATCAATCCGACGTCTTCCTGGCTTCGTAAGTCCAAGAATGGCATGCGTGGCTTCATGAACAGCTGTCTTCATTTTTGTCCAGCTTTCTTCAACGGTTGTAATCGGCGGCAGCGTAAGACGTCAAATGACTTCTTCTTCATTCACTTTAAATTGCCACCATCTGATTCTCGCCGGTCCTGTACGTGCCTGTATGACCATTGGCGGCTTTAAACGGAGTTTTCAGATAAGTGGTCGGGGTTGGGTCGCAACTGTTTCGTAAGGGACGACTTTAGTGTCCAACACATCTGGTCTTTGCGCCTGACCAGAATGTAGTCAATTTGTGTTGTATTTGTGCCGCTGTAGTATGTGATTAGATGTGAATCACGTTTATTAAACCATGTGTTCGTAATGACTAGGTCATGGGTTTCCGCTTAATCTAGAATTTACAGTCCGTCGTCGTTCCTCTCACCATATCCGAATCCGCCATGGGTGGCATGGTCTTCTTTCAAGCGAACGACATGTCCATTTAGGTCGCCTGCAACTATGAGGTAGTCCTCTAAGGGCACTTCAGCGGTCTTTTCGTCAAGCAACGCCCAGAAGGCGTCTTTGATCGTTGCCGTTATGCCTGTCTGAGGAGCATAGGTGCTGAAGAGGTGGATTTTTCTTCCATCGGCGATGTAGACGATTTTCATCAGACGATCATCATACCGCTGGACTTCGGAGACAGAACAATCAAACTGTGCTGATACTGCAATTCCCACACCACTGGTAGTTACACGTGTACCGTTATAATACAACTTGTATCCACACCCAATGTTGTACGCCTTATCACCACTCCACCGTGTTTCCTGTACAGCACAGGCATCGATGCGCCTCATTTCTAGCGCTTTCGCTACATCATTGTAACGTCCAGACATAGTGCCGACATTAAGTGATTCAATTCGGGATGTAGGGGCTAGCTTGTTTAGCCATCGCCACCCGTGCGACGGTAACCCTTGCATACATCTCGCGCCCACCGGGCCTCGTCGTCGCGCGTCGTTTCTGGGGGACACCCTAGCCTTTAGTTCAGATCATCCTTGAGACAGCATGCCATGGGGATGTGACGAATTCTTTTTACAGCCGGCTTGTCACATAGCCTGTCGCCAAGCATTTTATAGCTGCTGCCAGCACATAATGAGGCGCCCATAACATGGAGAACAGACGCCTTTTGCAGCCGCCCCACTGGAGTACAGACGCTGCAGCTAATGGGATTTCAACAGCATTTCCTTCTGCTGAGGGCCTCTTACAAGAGCTCATCCGCCCTAATCCGTTGACATAATAAAAAGGGTATCTATTAAAAGAAACGCTTCATGTAAAATTTGCTGCGGTATCAATACAAAAGATAATACAAAAAATATAAATCACCAGCTACTTCAAGAAATAAGGGGTGTGTACATAACCTAAAATATAAAATATATAATATAAAAATATGTGTAAAATAGTGATCACTGATCTGAAAGAACAAATTAATTAATTCAGTTCGAAACTATTTTCATTTTTTTACGAATCTTAAATGTAAAAAAAAACAAGTAGATAACTAATTTCGTTATAAAATTTATTATGTAAGCCATTAAATTTGTAGTTTTATCTAAACTAATTGAACTTTATGTTTAAAAGATATGAAAACGCCAATGAACTATATCCTTTTGTTGTATAAAACAAATGTATTAAGCAAATATGAACTACTAGCAGGTACCCACGGCTTCGCTCGCGTCATAGCCGTGTCATATTGATATTCAATGGAATGCAGGTTTAACCCCGTTATCACCCCTTTAGAACCTGAATATCCAAAAATCACTCCTTAGTAGACGTTTTCGACACACAACAAACATATCCCCAAAATATCATTCTTCTTACTTTAATAGTTTTGGTTGGTCGATGAGAGTGAATATCCAAAAATCTTTCCTTAGTGGACGTTTCTCTTCCAGAAATTCACCCCTCTCCATGGGCCCCTTAAATTGGATATATGAAAAAACGGTCGAACACCTATTTGTTTATTTATTTATTTATTTATTTATTATTAAGCTGATTGCTTTCCTCTGAGTTTCAAACTCCTTGCCTATTTCGTTTAAGAGATGCACGCTCCATTAGGAATCCTTCCACCCCCACTTTTCATCCCTTTCACTCATAATATACACCACATCGAAAAACCATTAGACATGTGTCAGCCTATTTTTAGTGATTACTTTATATGCCAAGTATTCCATTTACTGTAATGGATATTCAATAATAATAATAATAATAATATGCCAAGTATCACATCCCTAAATGAAACTACTCGTGAGATATTGTTATTCAATGAAATGCACGTTTACCCCCTTAACACCCCTTTAGAACCTGAATATCCAAAAATATTCCTTAGTGGACGTTTTCGAGATACAACGAACATATCCCCAAAAGTTCATGTTTCTAACTTCAATAAATTTGGCTGGGCGATGATGAGTGAGGGAGTCAGTCAGGTAATTTTCTTTCATTTATTTTTGAGAATTTCACCCCTCCCCATGTACCCCTTAAATTGAATTTATGAAGAAACGGTCGAACACATATTTACTCATATTTTAAGCAGTTTTTTTTCACTGAGTTTCAATATTCTCGCCTATGTCGTTTAAGAGATACAGGCTCCGTTAAGAATCCTTCAACCCCCAATTTTCACCCCCTTTCACCTCATAATATACACCACATCGATAAACCCTTAGACATGTGTCTGCCTATTTTTAATGATTAGTTTATATGCCGAATATCACATCCCCAAAGAAACAATTCATAAGATATCGCTTTTCAATGAAATGCACGTTTACCCCCTTAACACCTCTTCAGAACCCGAATAAACAAAAATCCTTCCTTAATTCAGTTTTCGACATACAGCGAACATATTCCCAAAATTTAATGTTTCCAACTTCAATAGTTTTCGCTGGGCGATTATGAGTGAGTGAGTCAGACAGGTCATTTTCTGTCAATTATTTTTACCAGAATTTTACCCCTCCCCATGGACCCCCTAAATTGGATTTATGAAGAAACGCTCGAACACCTATTAACTTATTTTTTAAGCTGACTTTTTCCCCTGAGTTTGATGAGTGAGTGAGTTAGTCAGTCAGTTAGGAGACTTGCTCTCCTTTTTTTTCTCAGAATTTCACCCCACCCCATTGGCCCCTTAAATTGAATTTATGAAAAAACGGTCGAACACCGATTTACTTAATTTTTAAGCTGATTTTTTCCGCCGAGTTTCAAACTTCTCGCCTATGTCGTTTAAGAGATACACGCTCCGTAAGGAATCCTTCAACCCCTACTTTTCACCCCTTTCACCTCATAATATACAGCACATCGAAAAACCCTTAAGTCACATGTCTGCTTATTTTTAATGATTAGTTTATGTGCCGAGTATCACATCCACAAATGAAACCACTCGTGAGATATTGTTATTCAATAAAATGTAGGTTTAACCCCCTTAAGACCCCTTTAGAACCTGAATATCCAAAAATCCTCCCTTAGTGAACGGTTTTGACAAACAACGAACATATCCCCAAAATGCCATGTTTCATACTTCAATAATTATGGCTGGGCGATGATGAGTGAGTTAGTGAGTGAGTGAGTCAGGACATTTTCTTTCAATATTTTTTTTTTTTTCAGAATTCCACCCCTGCCCATGAACCTCTTAAATTGGATTTATGAAAAATAACGGTCGAACACCTATTTACCTATATTTTAAGTTGACTTTTTCCGCTGAGTTTCAAACTCCTCGCCTATGTCGTTAAAGAGATACACGCTCCTTCAACCCCCAATTTTCACCCCTTTCACCTCATAATATACACCACATCGAAAAACCCTCAGACACGTGTCTTCTTATTTTTAATGATGAGTTTATATGCCGAGTATCACATCCCCCAATGTAACCAATCGGGAGTTATTGTTATTCAATGAAATGCAGGTTTAACCCCCTTAAGACCCCTTTAGAACCTGAATATCCAAAAATCCTCCCTTAGTGGACGGTTTTGACATACAATGATCATATCCCCAATTTGTCATGTTTCTAACTTCAATAATTTTGGCTGGGCGATGATGAGTGAGTGAGTCAGGACTTTAACTTTCAATTTTCTTTTTTCAGAATTTCACCCCTCCCCCTGAACCCCTTAAATTGGGTTTATGAAAAAAAACTGTCGATCACCTATTTATTTATTTTTAAGCAGTTTTTCCCCCTGAGTTTGATGAGTGAGTCTGTCAGTCAATCAGTTATGACACTTTCTTTCCTATTTTTTCCCCCCGGAATTTCACACCTCCCCAAGGGACCCTTAAATTGGCTTTATGAAAAAACGGTCAAACACCTATTTACTCATTTTTATGCTGATTTTTTCCCGCTGAATTCCAAACTCCTCGCTAATGTCGTATAAGAGATACACGCTCTGTTAGGAATCCTTCAACCCCCAGTTTTCACCCCTTTCACCTCATAATATACACCACATCGAAAAACCCTCTGACACATGTCTTCTTATTTTTAATGGTGAGTTTATATGCCGAGTATCACATCTCCCAATGAAACCAATCGGAAGATATTGTTATTCAATGAAATGCAGATCTACCCCCTTAACACCCCTTTAGAACCTGAATATCCAAAAATCCTTCCTTAGTGGGCGTTTTCGACTTACCACGAACATATCCCCAAAATTTCATGTTTCTAACTTTAATAGTTTTGGTTGGGCAATGATGAGTCAGTGAGTCAGTGAATCAGTCAGTCAGTCAGTCAGTCAGGACACTTGGTTTTATATAAGAGATTGAGGGGGTGGCAAATGGACTTTAGCCTATAGGCGGCATACTCTTAAATCCAGCCCTGTGTAGAATCTGTCTGATAACCGGTGTTATTGTGATGGCTGTATTAGTGTGTGTTATCTGTGATTCAGGTAAGGACTGCAGATGATCAATTTTTAAGTAGTTCCTACTTTTGCTAACAAACACCACCGTCTACGACAACTAGTTATGAACTTGGTTATAGATGCCACCACATCTGGCTCCTGGCGATAAACGTTGGAACCTGAGAGCGTTAGTAAAATCTAACCTATAATTTAGCTTCACACAAGTGTAATTAGTGGAATGTTCTTTTACAGCCATAAATCTATGAAATGGGCCCGCCGGCTTTACTTCCCCTCCGAAGGAAGACATACTGTACAGCCCGGGGGGGGCAGTACCACCTGAGAGCCACCCCCATCTTTTACTAAAACCACCCCCAACTGGCAATACCATAACACCAGAACATTATCATACACAGCAAGCGGCGGCCGCCCAGCCTGGGAGGTTAGCCAACTACTTGCAACATATTCATAAACATTTACACTACAACTAACTGGGGCAGCTACATTTACGTAATGCTGACCACGCAGCACCGGAACATATAAGAATGGAGTCCTAATTGGAGCCATTATCTGTTCCACTCTGTGCGTCGCCAGCGGCCATAGCCGACGTCTGTTCCAGCTACATCACCAGGTGAGATTCAGCAAAGTGCTCAGACTCCTTTATTTTGTATACACCTACCCCAAACTTGTACACACTAATTGTATTTTACATTTGCCTAAGACTTCCCAAGAGGGACTCACTAATTCACATTTCACTGACCAATAAATACATGGTCAGTAATCTACACTTGCATTCATAATTACACTCTACCTCACGTCCTAATACCCCTCCTGACCTTCGTCACGATTGACCGTGACCGTAGTAGCCAGTAACTGCTTGGTCAGACTACATTGTATTTCCAGCACGCGACTCGATTCATAACGTCGAGCCGCTGACATAAGCACGCCTATTGTATTACTCATTCCGTCCAGCTGACAGGCCCATATAGTAGCCTGCATTTAGAGATCCATCCCCTAACAAATACTTGCATCTTTGCAGGAACACCCCCTAGCATTTAAACACTAAACAACACACTACACTAGTAAGCTCTCCCAGCTTTGGGAAGCTACTCTCACCTAAGAACTACCTTTTAAATTAGCACAGTGACACAAGTGTTTTATCCCGAACCCCCCCCCCGCTAAGGGATCAAAACATATTGGTGGAGGCGCCAATACCACGCACAGTAAGGGTTGGACTCATACAACGAACCCTCGTGGTAGAAACAACCCGTACCGCACACAGCCAAGCGATAGTTAAAAATTTTTTTTTTTGGAGACAGCATTATTTTTTCTCCCCTTCACCCTAGCTACACAAGGGAATCTTTGTCAAACCAACCCTCCACCCCCTGGAAAGAATCAGAGATATAATACATTGCAGAACACAGTTTTTTTTTATACAATACACTTGATTCAGCATGGCCCCTCTATACCGCCTAGCTGTGCTGAGGAGCATTGGGGAATACCAGGAGTTAATTGCCTGGCACAAGGTCTTTGAGACAAGACAGGACTACCTCACAAGGTTTCAACAGCTCCTGCACGCCCAGTATATGCGAATTATAAGGGCACTTGTCCGGCCACTCCGCAGCGCCAAGAATCGCAAGATTCGAGCGAAAATCCCCACCCTCCGTACATAAATCATTAAGGCACACTGACAACTACACTGCTGACACGAATTCATGTTCCAGCAATGGGAAACCATCATTAGGGAACACCAAAGGATAGGGACTAATGGCACCAAAGTTGCCGAACAGGCCATATGCCTCAATAGGCAGTACGCACAAATTTGGGAAGAATATAGGGAGCTCCAGGCTAACAAAGCCATTTTTGAGTTCATGGCGGGGCCACCAGCCCAGCATAGAGAGGACACAGGCATAGACACATTAACCCAGCAATTCGCGAGGATGTCCCTCTCAACACGTACCGCAACACAAGGGAAGGAGTTCGCCGTGGCCAAAGTTCAGAAAACGGCAAGGTTAGGCTCCAAAACACTACAGGGCCAAGATCACATGAACACACGTCCCTCTGCTCCGGTTCGGGAGGCAATTTTGCCAGTCCGAGGGGAAGAACCTACACCAACCCCCTCAGAACGAACGAACGATAGGGAGTTGACGCCAGGACTCCCGGGCACACATAATAACACAGGGAGAAAACGGGAGATAAATATGTCATGGGCTGAGGACGTAGAGCCCGTCCCACAGCACATTAAGCCCACACAAGCCTACACACATAGGCAAACACAAGGGCAGGAGTCTACCGTGGCCATAGGCCAGAAATCGGTCAGACTACCCTCCAACACATTTCTAGGGCAATCACAGATGAATACACGACCCTTACCGCTAGTTCAGAAGGCAACTTTGCCAGAATGGAGGCGGACACTGACATGTGCATCCCCAGTGCAAATGCATAAGAGGGTGTTGCCTTCAGCCCCTCAGGGTGCAAAACGCACGCCTGTGCACACTGACCAGCCACAAACACACAGTAAACGGGGCATAAGATAGGTTTTATTACATACCCCACGATGCCAGGCAGTCAGAAAGACACACACCCCTATAAACACTGCTAGGGTAGCGCGGAGCGCAGTCATCCCCTCAGGCACAAGTACACTCAGACCAATATCCAGGCACTGCGGTGAAAGTAGACCCGGACTTACTTTGCTACAAACACCCCCAGAAAATAGTAAAGAAGCACCCCAATGGGTATTTAGGGCCTACGCCTTAGTGACAGGGAGAAAGTATTCGCTTTCTCGAGCAATGACGCACGAACGTGGATAACAACTTTCACCATGAACATAACATACACTAATGTCACTTGAATCACAAATATATATACGGGTAGGTTCTTTTACACGTAAGAAACACAATAATTGACACACAAAGGGCAGGTTCCACCCCTGTACACGGTAGACACGCAAAGACTCATACACAAAACTGTACATTTTACATGCATATACAGTAAAACGTGGCTAACTCAAAATTATATACTTCAAAATTTTTCTTAATTTTCCTCTTGGCACGTAGCATTTTTTTGGGACATCTATGGTTCATAATCATGGTTAGGTCAAATTATAGTCTGGATCATGTAAAGTTTTTAATGTACAAAGACAATCGGAGGCCAATCAATTGGGCCACGCGGCTCAGGTCCTGAAAGAACTTTTCCGAATGCAGTCTAAGCAACAAACCACAGCACAGAGCTTAGGCGGGTCTTTCCAAGTGGAAATGACTAAGTTGTTCTATTTTCCGTTCCTCCAATTTGCTGGATTCTTTTGTGAGGACCGAGAAAATTAATCGTAAGAAACAGTTAAGAATCTCAAACTATTTTTGAAGAATAGTAGATTTCTCTAAGACGTAACTGGATTACTGCCTTACTAACGTCGTCAAATAGGTGAATAGTACACTCAGGTTCTACCTTTCATTTGAAACTTTTGAAATTATCTACGATATAATCCTTATAAAGTACCGTCGCCTGTTAATCTGCTTTGTTAAACATAAAACATTACGTAAACGTGATACAATATCTTTCCTCTACTCTTTTCAGAGAACCTTCTTAATTTGAATTTTTGGATAACTCATTTTTTTTCTTTCACTAATCCCGTGAAGTGCGAATTATCCAAGTTGAACTGTATATATTTGATCCATAGGCGTACGCTATTTATTACACTGCCTATGGCATCAATTTTTTTGTCCCCCATAACAGCGCTCAAACTAAACATAAACACCAGGGGGTAACACTCACAGCTCAAGGGGAAAACACCATTATTTATTTTTGGAAGTCACACACTAAACGCAAATACCGTACAAAACAGTCAGAACACTAACAAAACTGTCCAGAAGACACAGGCCTAAAGGGCACCAGGAATAATCACCCTGGACAAAGACGGTCTCGAACCCGCCACCTTCTGAATACCAGGAATGCAAGGTCGGGTAACTATCCAATTGGATGATAGAGCAATAGGGACAGTCAGGCCAACAGGAATTCATACGCACAAAATGATAAAATCACCTCCGACACCTAGTCACCAAACACGCGACTAGCGGCCCGGAGACACACGTACATAAACACAGCTAACTACCAATAACAGGTATATATTCATCCCAGGCCCACAATAACACACACATTTGGGGACACAAACATATATAGTCGTAGGGTCTTTTACCTTACGGGGGACCCAAGACACGCTGTGTAGGCAGACATTAGGAAAACATCTCGGAAAACCTGCACACAGCGGCCTGGCACATGTAGCGAGCGGGCCGTCCGACAAGCGAGCAAAGCACTTCCTTACACGGTTGTAACATAATACTATCGCCAGGTCAGCGATAACACACACACATAACCATGCGACCTTCGCCAGCGCGAACAGACTAACAGCGCTCACCTCTGACTGTAGTAGACGCGATCATTCACGCCAATTTCAAAGCACGATAACTCCCAAAATTAGAATACGAGGGGCGTCCCAAATGGCACAAAATATTTATGCTAAAGCATATTTTCATATGCATGTTTCAAACACACAATACACGTGCCATGGTACATACAGTACAGAAATCGTAATACTAAGGCCTTAGATCAAGGCAGGGGCAAAAACATAGAAACACGATACATACGTGCCAAAAAGAAGCTAACCAATGGTATTTTTGGCGCGTAAACACAATCAGAAGCCACACTAGGGAAGGCACAAATCCCAACAGACAACGCAGACATGAAACACGGAGCATTACACGGGATTGCGGGTCCGAATGCCCAGTAAAATCGGACGCCATGGAAAACAAGAATCCAGAATCCCATTCAGACGGAAGTTGGCCCCATACAAGTACATAAACAGGTAACACCACATTTTCTCCGGCCAAAAACCATGCAAAATTTCGATTACCCCAAACATAGGAAATAGACTTCCTAAACACAACATATAGATAATTACACAAGGCAAAGGTCTTGCGGAATAAATGTCCACACAACATCGGCAGCAAAAACAGGACAGATTAACACATTGGTCCTCCCAGAATGCAAAACAAATGGCGACACACGAACAATGGCTAAAGTCACGTTGCATTAGCCTTCACGTAACATTAGAAGCTTCCTGTAAACAGGAATACGAAAACAAACATAACAAGACACTGAGTTGCGAATTCCACCGCATTGCAACACTGCCGTCAGCAGACACTCTTGTTATAACGGAAGTGACAATAAAATGCGGACACAATGACAGACACAAACAATAATAATAGCACACAATTAATACAAGACTCAGCGCTGTCACAATAGGTATAACATTTAGTAATGCACAGATACTGTGGGCCATAGTAACCTAAGGAACACAGAAGCATGTTTTCAAGGGCGATAACAAGTTACACGCGCTGCCTGACAATTAGCCACACGACACGCGATAAGACGTTTCCGATAACGGCACGTGCGCCAGCGTGCAGCAGCGGAACGCGACCACAGACAAGCAAGCCTCAGTAACCACAGCCACGGGCACCTCCTGCCCACACCCACTCACTAATCAGGGGCGAACACAGACAGATTCCCTGAGGGAACAACCCTTCCCAATAACTACTTCTCCTCTTGTTTTTTTAATCTTAAAAAAACCAGCATAGGCGATCAGGACATGACCAGTCACACTCACAGTCACCTACTACCTTAACATTATAAATGAGAGACCAGATTAGGCCGTGACGTCACAGCGTCACCGCACTTAACCATCCCAAGTGAGAATGACAGGAGCAGAGATGGATAGTGCCAGCAGAGATGGCCAAAATCCTAGCTACGGAATACCATCCTAGCGCCCCTCTCCCTACATAACCTACCACTCACAACAATATTCATCACAAACACACAGACACATAAAAACAGCTATACTACATGCCAAAAATTACATCGGGGTTGATAGACTTCATGCGTCTACCCAAAATTCGGGTATGCTACGCCCTGGTCACAAATGCCTACACCCGAGTATTAGGGGTGAGTCGGAAACAGAAATGAAGCGTA
Source organism: Meconema thalassinum (assembly GCA_946902985.2). Taxonomy (NCBI): domain Eukaryota; kingdom Metazoa; phylum Arthropoda; class Insecta; order Orthoptera; family Tettigoniidae; genus Meconema; species Meconema thalassinum. The sequence continues at coordinate 991,193,247 of OX336390.1, forward strand.
ATGCACATCTCTATGCAAAGAGATGAGGCCAAATTCACAATAACAACTCTTTTTATTAAATAATCCCGCATGCAAGGGACATAGAATTATTATACCTAGGTCCATGATGTACCCGATACCTAGTTGAGGCTATCGGCTACGCCATTTGATATCGAGCCGTAGTTGCAATTTATGGGAAAAGTAGAAGAGATAGCGCTCAGATCGAGGCGAGAAGAATGTTAGGAAATGACGTAGAAGGCCAAGGATGAAGGTGGCACTACCAGTCAAGCAGATGGAATTATGGGAGGAATAATGAAGTATTATTAAGATCTATGTGGAACATAATATTATATCATCTCAGATGAGAAGAAATATCAAGCAATCTTTATGGTGATAACTTGAAGAAAGGCAGATAACACCTTAAGTTATTGTGTAACTCAATAGCCGAGATGATGGTGGTCGAGATTATACTTGTGACGTATGACCGCAGAAGGTAGGGGAACGTCACGTGACAGCGCCGAGCAGGAGCTCATGATCACGCAGTCTGGGGACGACAGTATTAGTTCAGCCAGTAGAGCCGAGTACGGCACATGGCAAGCAGAGAAAACGATAGTATGAGTTCAGCCAGTCGAGCCGAGTACAGCACATGGCAAGCAGAGAAAACGATAGTATGAGTTCAGCCAGTCGAGCCGAGTACAGCACATGGCAAGCAGAGTAAACGACAGTATTAGTTCAGCCAGCAGAGCCGAGTACAGCACTTGGTGCGCGGAGAAAACAGCAGTAGTATTCCGGCAAGCAGAGTTGTAGACAGCACATGGTGCACGGTGAAAACGACAGAATTAGTTCAGCAAGCGGGGCTGATAGCAACATATGTTGGGAGAGCGAAAGTAGGTCAGTCAGTCAAGACAAGAGAAACACGGTGTGCAGTGCGAAGAATGGTTAGCGAGGTAAGCTATACAGGCCGTGAAAGCGAATGGAGAGCCGGTGTTCGGACAGGAGTATTCCCAACATCATAGTTACAGTTATGCGAACAGCGATGCTTTTCAAATGTTAAAGTGACAAGTAGCATTGTAACAAGATTGAGAACATTATTTCAAGCCACATTCGTAACACAGGACAGCACAGCGAGGCGATATGACGAGGCAAGTTCTACGCATCGATCATTCTAGAGCAGTGATATAGAGCAGGGCGTGCTGGTTCCGACATTTTGTAAGCAGGCGACATGCAAGAAGCTGATTTCTATTTCGACATTTTGTTACAACTTTATAAGTTTGGACTTGTATTCAACAGTCGAATTGTGCAGGCAGATAGTGATCATATACTGCTATTGTGAACTTTCAGATGGACTTAGAGATATTCCAATGATATTACGGCTTATCAAACAATGCATTTCATACCGGAATATTTAAAGCGACCATGGGGTCAGCCAACATTAATGCATTTAGGCAAATGAACTATTACGAGTATATGCACTTAAGGAACATTGGCACGTGCATCATTATAGTGGTTTTTCATGAATTATTCTGAAATATCAGTTACGAACACAGCTACAGGGTGTTTAAGAAATTTATACACTTTTATAAATCAATTTATTTTCTGCAAGTGAAATTCAGCCGCTGTGGAGATTAACTTTTATCATATGCAAACCGAACATTGTATGGGACAGTGGCGTGACATAATCGAAGAGTATGGGGTACTCTACATTTATGAACTTTTACGGAAGAATTTGGACAATATCCGTGATGGATAATATGCAGTTCATCATGTCGGAGTAGGCGAATCCGGAGACGTGATGGCACCACGGAGCGATGGATTCGGTTCCTGAAGAAGAGGATGTCCAACAGCTGATTCACTTGGAATATGAAGGCGATCGTTATTTTAGTGGGTGATACGATGTTTCCGTCGATCTTTCGAGAAATTTGTTGCACACACGAGGATAATCGACGATCTTGGAAATATATTAACAGCTGATATGAGAAGGTATTGTAAGAGTTATGACTTTCCTGATATGAATTTTTCATGAACACTGGGCATACTTGTATATATTTCTAGTAGGAGTTCTACGTTTATTTTGACATGGCTTAGGCATTATTTGCTCCATTTTTGCTAGAATATGGCGTTACCATATGATATGGCAAGCACTATTATACGAAGTTCTCACCATTGGTTGACTTTATTAAGCAGATATTTGGTCTTTTTGACATTTTTCAGTAAGGATAGTTTTCTTGGATAGTTATTTTTTTTGTGGCGAGTATTTCGAACTCGTGATCTGCAATTGGATTATTTAAATTACTTCGTCAGTTCATTGCATACTAGCGAGTGTGTATTATTCATCATTAGGGATTTTTTTTCTATTGGATTGTTTGGAGATATTAAGATTTTATTCACTCAAGTGAATGAATATCGCTTTTATGTGACAACTAGAGACTTGTTGATTCCAATCTGGTACATTCACTCATCTGTCTACGAGATGGGGCCCTTGGTTTTATACGATTGCGTGGTGGTACACATCTTGACCCATCGTCTAGGGCATTATCATGTTAGTCTACGGGGCAAGGCCTTTCGCTTTAGGCGATTGCGTGGTGGTACTCACCTAACTTGCCATTGAGGAACTCATTTTTGTCATCCGAGTGTACATAAGATTGTAAGAGGATCAAACAAGAAACTACTAGTCACATATCAGTCGAATTTTGTTAAATAAATTAAAAATAATTGTCAGCAGGGTTACATTTTGTAATTCTTGTTTGCCAATCCAATATTTTGTTGCTATACTCTTTTGAGAGTACTTTCATTTAACAGCTGGTATTTTGATACTTTTGATACAGTTGATACTTTTGATACTCTTTTGTGATTGAGTTTAATACCTTTGAGAAGGATTTCAAGTAATTGAATCTTGTAAGATGAATCATTTATGGTCAGATTTATTTTAAGGCAGATCAGTATTACATATTTTGATGTCAGAGATTATAACACATTGTTGTTTTTCTGTGAAGTGAATTTTGAGAATTTTAAGAGAATTTATGCTCTATTTGAAAGCAGATCTTGAATTGGATTTCGATTACTAAGGTAATATTTTTCCTAATTGTTTATGAAGTTGTCTAGATGTGATCAGATTAATTACAGTTATTGGAGATTGTGTGCGTTGATAATTTGAAGCCAGTTATATATTTTTGTAGATCATGCAACGTGATTAAGTGAAGTTTGTGATAGGCATTTTGTGGAAGTTGCCAGGTGGAAGTTGCAATATTGCTCATGTATTTTGAGGCAGACATGAGGTTGTCGAACCCAGTCTAGCATAATTTTTGAGATTCATGCTGTGCGCTGAATAGTTATGGTGATATGTGGAATAGGTATGGTGTTACGTGGAATAATTATGGTATTCAAATATGGTATTTGATAAAGTGAAAGTATATGATGAAGTTTTGGATAGTGAGATCCAACGTGATTTTGTGAAAGCAATAATTTTTTTTGGCATGATAATTAAATACGAGATATAACTTGGAAGTAATAAAACTGTAAGACAACGTTCTATAACCCATATTAAACAATTTGTTAGGAAATTAAACAAATAAATAATGTTGATAATACAATATTTTCTGATAATAATAATTAATGAAATAATAATCTGAAGTTTAAGCATATTAATGATCCGACCTAATGAATTAAAAATCTGAATGACTCAATGAAATAATAAAAATCTAAATAACCAGATGAATAAAATTTAAATAAATTAATAAATTAAATTTCGGAATAAATCAATGAATTAAATAAATGGATGAATTAAAGATTGAATAAATAAGCTGATTTAAATAAATTAATAGATGATTAAATAGATGATGAATAACTGAATTAGAAGGTGATAATTAATTAAAGAAGCTGATGATTAATAAATTTAAATGGATTTAAATAAATTCAATTGAGAAATATGATTTGAATGATTTGAAGAATTACAACCTGAGTTAATGAATTAAACAATTTATATGGATGATTTAAGATGATTTAATCTGAATGAAATGATGAAATGAGAGTGTGTGAATAATTAGAGAGTATAAAGGATTGATGATTATAATATTCATTTAAATGATTTAATGGTAATGAATTAATTATTCTGACATGAATATAATGAATTTTGAGATGAGAACTAATGTGAGAAATATTTAATTTTGATGATGATGATGATTATAACCAATGAGTAGTGGATTTTCTGTGATTCACAAACAAGCATTATTAATGACGGTGTAAATATAGTGTAAATTAATTATTCGATTTATAGGAGCATTTACTAAAGATTTTTCAGCATTTGAATAATGCCATTCAAGCCATAAAATTAGGTGATATTTAAATATGTGATTAGAATATATGTGTTTAGACAGATTCATTAATTTTACATCCACATTCATGATGTTAACTTAAAGAGAAGTTAGGTCTCAGGTATCACGAATGTCAGTGACGCATAGACATAGTGCTACGGTGATTCTGAGAAACCAAATGAACTTTAGAAATTTTTCATATTTTGTGTGGATGGAGTACACTTTGAGTAGAATAGAGATGGTTCGATTTTCTGGACAATGACAATTTAACGTTGGCATTCGAACATACTCTTAGGTAGGGTTTGTTTAATATGTCTGTCTGACTATCAAAGTTGAATACATTTGTTTTTTTTATCTTAGTTGTGATCTGATGATGATGTGATTTTCCTTTTTCTTTCCTTGTCTTAATTAAGGCTTAGTCAGGAAGGATGTGGTTTGCTAGGGATTCAGTTGGTGGCGCCCATTTCTATTTGTATTTTTTTAAATTAAATTTAAGCCCGTAACGACCCTGGAGATACTTTATCTCGTGTTACCCTCTGCTTTTGTGATATTTCAACTGAATTTCCGACACATTCCTTATTTGACTTCATGTTCATTTAACTCCGCTCTGTCCTGGAAATCCAGGAATGCGATGTAATAGCAGATGGGTCATCGCATCCCCAGGACGAACGGGTACAATACCTATCCTTAAATGAGAGCGGATACGCCTCATATCCAGCCACATGCATGGAATATCCTACCAACATACCAGGGGTTATAATTATTGAACCTGCATGGCACTTTTTGAAATTTTTTTACACACCTGGGAAATACCTACCCCCGTCCACTCAATGTAAAGACATCCTGGCAGCATCACCGGCTCCCGGCCACCATAAACATGGAGTCCAAAGATGCATAACCCTCTCCTGCCGCGCTTTAAGCCCATCCAGCAAATAACACCCCCGGATCCTAATAACAAGGGACCCAACGCCATAAAAACCTACTAACGCCTCCAGAATATTAACAAGGCATTACCGCTAGAAATCCGACATGGCGACGACAGGCCTGAAGTAGTCCATGTAATTAGAAGATCCTACAATCCCAGAACACATAAAAATTTACATAAATACATAATACAATATTTACATATCACACTCATTTTTTTTCTTTCAAAAAGGAGTTTGACATCACACTGAATGGTGATGAGATGTGAACGGAGGGAGCGAAAGCTCCACAGAAAGACAGAGGCAACACACAAGAACAGAGCTGGAGAAGGCGATGATGAGGCCTGACCCGGTTGACTGACTGACGGACCAAACTGACTGCCAGACGTAAGGTTGAAGCATTGATGGCCTGGCGCGGGCAAACGCCAAAACCGGGGGTGCGTCTAGCCTACCCCCTCGGCAAAGGAAAGTTACACCCACTATGCGCCACGGTCGTCGAAGCCAAGACCCGCAGGGGAGACTTTTTGACGAGTGGTGGGAAAATTAGCCAGCTCCACACTGGACTCAGGAGACAATCCTAGCGACGACCACATTAGGACTAGACTCCTAGTTAGTATGTAAGTTAAGTAGAGCTTCTAGGGCGAGAAGCTAGTCTTCTACCCGCAGAAGTGAAGCAGGATCTCAGGATTCAGCGGGATCAATCCTAGATCCGACAAGTCCTTGCCCCGCGTAGCGAGGTGAAGACAACCAAACAAATGAATAATGAATAAACAAATAATGAATAATATATATGGAATGAATGCGATCATTCGATTCCGTGCCCACATAAATGGCTGACAGCGAGTCACCAGAGCTTAAATGGTCACGCACCGGGCGGCCAGAGATAATAAATAGGTATGCAGCGGGCTGCCAAGAGGGGTTCTCGTGGCCAAACCCAACAATGACAAATATATCAGCAAATCACCAATGAAGAATGATGGCAACATACGAAAATACAACGGCAATGAACAGGATGGCCGGGCGAGGCGTTTGCTTTTCAGCAGCGCAAGCGCCCGGGACTTTATTAATTACTAGCTATTAATTAGTAATATAAATGTCGACAACTAGTATTAAGGGAGCGGAATCCGGTGGTTCTAGAGACAACCGGTGTTTCTAGAATACACGCGGGTGGTGCCCTGAGGAGGTAAAATGCCTCAGGCGATCGCTCCGGTCAAAATTCTAGTATGTAAGATAGTTGCATTTGGACGGCAACTTAGGCTCAAGAAAATTCACGAGGACTGTTGCAAAACAGCAACTCACAATACGCATTTCGGCACTAGTTTAAGGACCCTTTTGGCAAAAATTTTAGTAGAATTAATTAACACAAAAATAGATTAAGTACACTTTACATATTAATAATAATTCGGCACCTGGTAACTAAAATTCGTTGCCAGGGTAAGCCCGATAATACATTAAGTTAAACTACATTAAGATAGCACGATCGGCACCTGGTAACTAAAATTCGTTGCCAGGGTAAGCCCGATAATACATTAAGTTAAATTACATTAAGATAGCACGATCGGCACCTGGTAACTAAAATCCGTTGCCAGGGTAAGCCCGATAATACATAGATTAAGATAAACAACACATAGAATAAGATAAATATTACATAGGATAACCTAGAAGTAAGGCAGACTTAAGTAGCGACATAATTGATTTTCTATAATATGCGCAGCGATGGAAATGCTACATGTATTAATATACTTTATTTTTCAGGAAAGCAAGGAATGTTTCATGTTTCCAGATAAACGGCCACTAACACATTTTTGTTTTGCAGATGACGAGGACTGCACACAAGCCTTTTGTAAATATATTTCCAACACCAACTTGTACACACTCTCCTATATCACAAACACATACACCCTTGCGTACTTTTAGTTGCACCCTTAAAGGTGACAACGTCAGCGGTCAGCGGTGAACAGTATACGTGGGATGCTGAACACTGCTGAACGCAAACACATCCCTCATACGCAAATGAAGCGTTACTTCAGGATTTAAGGGCGGCACGAAGGTTGTAAGTGCCGAACCTTCGACCCTAAGGTGGAATTCCGACCCATGACGGAAAATCACGAGGTTATAAAATAAGTACAAGAAAGGAATAGCGGACTAGCCACTAAACCGCAACAGGAACGGCCGAATAGGAAGCGGTAGGCAAGGCATGATGGTAAAGTGCGCACAAAGAGTAAGAGGTACAAAATAACTGGCCATTTAAAAGAGCTCTACAAGGTATATATGATAGTTGATAATCGTAAGTTGTAAATTATTTTGTATTTTCTCGTCATATCATGATGACGTTATATAATTAAAAGGTTCCACATGGTTGGCCAACATCCATACACATAGATTACCAACATGGCTACCATTATTTTTACTAGGTTCATTATTTTTACTACGTTCATTGTTTTTACTATGTTCATTATTTTTACTATGTTCATTATTATTACTATGTTCACTATGTTTAGTTATAAATTATCATAAATATTATAAATGTAATGATTAATATTATTATTATCAGGTCGTACCTGTTATCATCATCATGACCACCAATGTGCACATATACATGCACATTGATTATGCTTTTGTTTCTTTCATTTTTCTTTCTACTAACGACAAAATTTGTGAAGGTGTCCCGTTTCATCCCAACAATAAATCATTCTGATATATCCCTTTAACTTATACCCTGGGGCACCTATTTTTTCTATTTTCTTCCATCTTGCACACTAAAACATTGCAGGGAGCAATTTTTTCTCCAACACAGCGCCGGACGGCAGTACCACCCGTCCAGCCTTGGTTTTTTTCCTCCCTGAACAATACCGACACATATATACAATGTCAAAATCACGTTTTTTTGTACTTTTTAATATTTCAAATGTCTACTTTTTAAATGAACTATTCTAAATTATAATATGTATATCCCAAAACCTACCCCTCTGAGCACATGCTGGACTCACATCAACACGACATCGCTACATCAACACGACACCAACCCGGAAGGAAAGAAGAAGAAGAAGTACAAGAGGAAATCAAAAACGACCCATCACATCAACACCCCCCCTCTACGTCCCGTTCCCGTTCGCGGGGACGCGAACTAATTGACGAAGGGGACTTGTACAGCCCGGGGGGCAGTACCACCTGAGAGCCACCCCCATCTTTTACTAAAACCACCCCCAACTGGCAATACCATAACACTAGAACATTATCATACACAGCAAGCGGCGGCCGCCCAGCCTGGGAGGTTAGCCAACTACTTGCAACACATTCATAAACATTTACACTACAACTAACTGGGGCAGCTACATTTACGTAATGCTGACCACGCAGCGCCGGAACATATAAGAATGGAGTCCTAATTGGAGCCATTATCTGTTCCACTCTGTGCGTCGCCAGCGGCCATAGCCGACGTCTGTTCCAGCTACATCTCCAGGTGAGATTCAGCAAAGTGCTCAGACTCCTTTATTTTGTATACACCTACCCCAAACTTGTACACACTAATTGTATTTTACATTTGCCTAAGACTTCCCAAGAGGGACTCACTAATTCACATTTCACTGACCAATAAATACATGGTCAGTAATCTACACTTGCATTCATAATTACACTCTACCTCACGTCCTAATACCCCTCCTAACCTTCGTCACGATTGACCGTGACCGTAGTAGCCAGTAACTGCTTGGTCAGACTACATTGTATTTCCAGCACGCGACTCGACTCATAACGTCGAGCCGCTGACATAAGCACGCCTATTGTATTACTCATTCCGTCCAGCTGACAGGCCCATATAGTAGCCTGCATTTAGAGATCCATCCCCTAACAAATACTTGCATCTTTGCAGGAACACCCCCTAGCATTTAAACACTAAACATCACACTACACTAGTAAGCTCTCCCAGCTTTGGGAAGCTACTCTCACCTAGGAACTACCTTTTAAATTAGCACAGTGACACATGTGTTTTATCCCGAACCCCCCCCCCCCCCCCCCCCCCGCTAAGGGATCAAAACAAAACTGAGGGTTTTTTAACGCTCTTAACGAATCCGACGACTTCGGCCGGGTTTGAACTCGCGATTTTGGGCATAGAAGCTCAGCATGCTACCAACTACGCCACCGAAGCCGTTTCCAGAATATGTCGAGTTGCTTTTTCCTGGATGTAAATCGGAAGAAAAGCTGATGGTAGGCCTAGATATTTTTGCTCACCGCCAAAAGAAAAAAAATGTGTGCGTAATGGGCGAGAGTTATACCGCGGAAAGGTAAATAGAATCTGTTCATATTTCGGAAGATTTAATTATAAAGGTGGACTGTTTCGCAGTGAATTGTGAGAACGTGAAACTTCCTCGTGAGAAGTGGAAATTAAAACCAAAAACAGTATCTCACATTTTTCCAAATTTACCTATCCACTGAGGCTAAATTACGAAAGGGACCCGGTAGGGAGGGGAACGAAGGGGACAAGAAACAAGAATCACAGTGTGGGTGAAACAATGATTGAAGTTCAAGGTCAGTCTAGTTGTGGTTACATTCTGCGTCAACCTATTTCTCTTACTGATGCCGAAAGGACAATAGACTATTGTCTCTCAAAAGGTTGTAAATCGTAATTTAATGCGAGCAAAATGTGGTCTGTCCTCAGCCAGGTTAGGATTAATGTCCTACACAGACAGATTTACTTCATTTGAGTTGTTGTTGCAACATCATGGGCATATACCCCGGGGGATATGATTGGGAAGGAGGCGGTAGTAACCTTAAAATAGGAACCATTTGGCTGGAGTAGAAGTGGGAAACCACGGGAAACTACTTCCAGGATTAATGTCGTGGTAATCGAATCCACCTCTTCCCAGTTTTCCCTCGCGAGACTGACTGTACCCCGAACCAGCCCTCAGACCAGAATTAACATTTCTTGATAGAACCGGGAATGGAGCCTTGAACTCCGGAATGCTAGGCACTACACCACGAGGTAGAAAAGTGTTTTATGTGCTCAAAGTGACAAGCTATTATAGCCTAGTTGTTGCTTGTTTTATCGTCATATTCCCCGTGTATTCGGGTGTGTGCAGAATTTGTGTGATAACATGTGATATTATTGAATATGGCTGCATTGATGTTTGCATTTGTAAATTGGGCGATAGGACTGGGAAGGAGGCAGCCTTAGCAACCATCCCAGCATTTGCCACCACATCACGGGAAACCACTTCCAGGGTCACTGAGTTGGGGATCGAACCATCTTCTTCTCAATTTTACCTCACGAGGCTAAATGTAGCACGTATTTCTACTCAGAGCTGCGAAGCGAAGCGAGTAATCTTGGGTGATTACCAAGAACGCTAGCAACTATACATCTAACTTCCCTCGGGAGGCTAACCTTGAAATATGCTGGTTTGATTAAGTCCATCATGAGACTTGTATTATAGATAGGTGTAAGAAATCTCGATTTTATGACGGCTTTGTTGGACAGTATTCAATTACACACTTAAATGACTCTAATGCTTTACGACCCTGGCACATGGTGATATTCTCAAACATATATTCCTTGAGGCGCACCACTGAGGTCCGGGTTAAAATCCCGGCTTTATCTTGGTCTAAGGGCCGGAGGAGAGAGGTGGGTTCGAGTGCGACCATGCCCTACTCTAGAAAAATGCTCGAATGGTTCCTAATTTAAGGCCACGGCCACCTCCCTGACACCACCACCACCACAACCGCCACCACCACAACAATAACACAGGTTATCAGACAGACTCTACACGCATACCCATGCACACCAACATAAGTGACCATGATGTTCATGCCCCTCCAACGAATTGGATAAAGTCTTTTAATATAGGCAGACACCAACAAACCCGGCCGAAGTCGTCGAATTTTTTTTTAGAGCGTTAAAATCCCTCAGTATGCCTTCCTCTGGAGGCGAAGTAAAGCCGCCGGGCCCATGTCCTAGATTTAAGGCACGTAAAGAACCTACCACTGCAATTGGTAGTGTGTAGAAAAATTTTTAGGTTATATTGGCTATTTAGAAACGCCCAATCATGTTCCAGCCTTCACCGCTAGAGTTAGCGACAGTAGCATGTGGCAGCCAAATTGCACTTGTTGGGAGCGCTCACTCAGATACACCCGGCTATGGCCATCGGCTGCGATTATGGTTTGGGTGATAGTGTTAGTGTGAGCAGCATCTGGCAGCCAAATTGCACTTGTTAGGAGCGCTCAGATATACCCAGCTATGGCCATTGGCTGCGTTAATGGTTTGGATGGTAGTGTTAGTGTGAGTAGCATCTGGCAGCCACATTGCACTTGTTAGGAGCGCTCAGATACACCCGGCTATGGCCATCGGCTGCGTTTATGGTTTGGGTGATAGTGTTAGTGTGAGTAGGTTCTGGCAGCCACATTGCACTTGTTAGGAGCGCTCAGATATACCCAGCTATGGCCATTGGCTGCTTTTATGGTATGGGTGATAGTGTTAGAGTGAGTAGCATGTGACAGCCACATTGCACTTGTTCGGCGCGCTCAGATATACCCAGCTATGGCCATTGGCTGCGTTTATGGTTTGGGTGATAGTGATGGTGTGAGTAGCATCTGGCAGCCACATAGCACTTGTTAGGAGTCCTCGCTCAGATATACCCAGTTATGGCCATTGGCTGCGTTTATGGATTGGATGATAGTGTGAGCAGCATCTGGCAGCCACATTGCACTTGTTAGGAGCGCTCAGATATACCCAGCTATGGCCATTGGCTGCGTTTATGGTTTGGGTGGTAGTATTAGTGTGAGTAGCATCTGGCAGCAACATTGCACTTGTTAGGAGCGCTCAGACATACCCAGCTATGGCCATTGGCTGCGTTTATGGTTTAGGTGATGGTGGTGGTGTGAGTAGCTTCTGGCAGCCAAATGCACTTGTAAGGAGCGCTCAGATATACCCAGCTATGACCATTGGCTGCGTTTATGGTTTGGGTGATAGTGAAAGTGAGAGTAGCATCTGGCAGCCACATTGCACTTGTTAGGAGCCCTCAAATATACCCAGCTATGGCCATTGGCTGCGATTATGGATTGGGTGATAGTGTTAGTGTGAGTAGCATCTGGCAGCCACATTGCACTTGTTAGGAGCGCTCAGATACACCCGGCTATGGCCATCGGCTGCGTTTATGGTTTGGGTGATAGTGTTAGTGTGAGCAGCATCTGGCAGCCAAATGCACTTGTAAGGAGCGCTCAGATATACCCAGCTATGGCTGTTGGCTGCGTTTATGGTTTGGGTGATAGTGTGAGCAGCATCTGGCAGCCACATTGCACTTGTTAGGAGCGATCAGATATACCCAGCTATGGCCATTGGCTGCGATTATGGATTGGGTGATAGTGAAAGTGAGAGTAGCATCTGGCAGCCACATTGCACTTGTTAGGAGCCCTCAGATATACCCAGCTATGGCCATTGGCTGCGATTATGGATTAGGTGATAGTGTTAGTGTGAGTAGCATCTGGCAGCCACATTGCACTTGTTAGGAGCGCTCAGATACACCCGGCTATGGCCATCGGCTGCGTTTATGGTTTGTGTGATAGTGTTAGTGTGAGCAGCATCTGGCAGCCAAATGCACTTGTAAGGAGCGCTCAGATATACCCAGCTATGGCTGTTGGCTGCGTTTATGGTTTGGGTGATAGTGTGAGCAGCATCTGGCAGCCACATTGCACATGTTAGGAGCGATCAGATATACCCAGCTATGGCCATTGGCTGCGATTATGGATTGGGTGATAGTGTTAGTGTGAGTAGCATCTGCCAGCCACATTGCACTTGTTAGGAGCGCTCAGATACACCCGGCTATGGCCATCGGCTGCGTTTAATGGTTTGGGTGATAGTGTTAGTGTGAGCAGCATCTGGCAGCCAAATGCACTTGTAAGGAGCGCTCAGATATACCCAGCTATGGCTGTCGGCTGCGTTTACGGTTTGGGTGATAGTGTGAGCAGCATCTGGCAGCCACATTGCACTTGTTAGGAGCGCTCAGATACACCCAGCTATGGCCATTGGCTGCGTTAATGGTTTGGATGGTAGTGTTAGTGGTAGTAGCATCTGGCAGCCACATTGCACTTGTTAGGAGCGCTCAGATATACCCAGCTATGGCCATTGGCTGCGATTATGGATTGGGTGATAGTGTTAGTGTGAGCAGCAACTGGCAGCCACATTGCACTTGTTAGGAGGGCTCAGATATACCCAGCTATGGCCATTGGCTGCGTTAATGGTTTGGATGGCAGTGTTAGTGTGAGTAGCATCTGGCAGCCACATTGCACTTGTTAGGCGAGCTCAGATATACCCAGCTATGGCCATAGGCTGCGTTTTTGGTTTGGGTTATAGTGTTAGTGTGAGCAGCATCTGGCAGCCAAATGCACTTGTTAGGAGCGCTCAGATATACCCAGCTATGGCTGTTGGCTGCGTTTATGGTTTGGGTGATAGTGTCAGTGTCAGCAGCATCTGGCAGCAACATTGCACTTGTTAGGAGCGCTCAGATATACCCAGCTATGGCCATTGGCTGCGTTAATGGTTTGGATGGTAGTGTTAGTGTGAGTAGCATCTGGCAGCCACATTGCACTTGTTAGGAGCGCTCAGATATACCCAACTATGGCCATTGGTTGCTTTTATGGTTTGGGTGATAGTGTTACTGTGAGTAGGATCTGGCAGCCACATTGCACTTGTTAGGAGCGCTCAGATATACCCAGCTATGGCCATTGGCTGTTTTTATTGTTTGGCTGACAGTGTTAGTGTGAGTAGCATCTGGCAGCCACATTGCACTTGCTAGGAGCGCTCAGATATACCCAGCTATGGCCATTGGCTGCGTTTATGGTTTGGGTGATAGTGTTAGAGTGAGCAGCATCTGGCAGCCACATTGAACATGTTAGGAGAGCTCAGATATACCCAGCTATGGCCATTGGTTGCTTTTATGGTTTGGGTTATAGTGTAAGTGTGAGTAGGATCTGGCAGCCACATTCCACTTGTTAGGAGCGCTCAGATATACCCAGCAATGACCATTGGCTGCTTTTATGGTTTGGGTGATAGTGTTAGTGTGAGTAGCATCTGGCAGCCACATTGCACTTGCTAGGAACGCTCAGATATACCCAGCTATGGCCATTGGCTGCGTTCATGGTTTGGGTGATAGTGATGGTGTGAGTAGGTTCTGGCAGCCACATTTCACTTGTTAGGAGCGCTCAGATATACCCAGCTATGGCCATTGGCTGCTTTTATGGTATGGGTGATAGTGTTAGAGTGAGTAGCATGTGACAGCCACATTGCACTTGTTAGGCGCGCTCAGATATATCCAGCGATGGCCATTGGCTGCGTTTATGGTTTGGGTGATAGTGATGGTGTGAGTAGCATCTGGCAGCCACATTGCACTTGTTAGGAGTCCTCGCTCAGATATACCCAGTTATGGCCATTGGCTGCGTTTATGGATTGGGTGATAGTGTGAGCAGCATCTGGCAGCCACATTGCACTTGTTAGGAGCGCTCAGATATACCAAGCAATGGCCATTGGCTGCGTTTATGGTTTGGGTGGTAGTATTAGTGTGAGTAGCATCTGGCAGCAACATTGCACTTGTTAGGAGCGCACAGACATACCCAGCTATGGCCATTGGCTGCGTTTATGGTTTAGGTGATGGTGGTGGTGTGAGTAGCTTCTGGCAGCCACATTGCACTTGTTAGGAGCGCTCAGTTATACCCAGCTATGACCATTGGCTGCGTTTATGGTTTGGGTGATAGTGAAAGTGAGAGTAGCATCTGGCAACCACATTGCACTTGTTAGGCGAGCTCAGATATACCCAGCTATGGCCATTGGCTGCGTTTATGGTTCAGGTGATAGTGATGGTGTGAGTAGCATCTGGCAGCCACATTGCACTTGTTAGAAGCCCTCGCTCAGATATACCCAGCTATGGCCATTGGCTGCGTTTATGGTTTGGGTGATAGTGATAGTGTGAGTAGCATCTGGCAGCCACATTGCACATGTTAGGAGCGCTCAGATATACCCAGCTATGGCCATTGGCTGCGTTTATGGTTTGGGTGATAGTGTTACTATCAGCAGCATCTGGCAGCCACATTGCACTTGCTAGGAGCGCTCAGATATACCCTGCTATGGCCATTGGCTGCGTTATGGTTTGGGGGATAGTGTTAGTGTGAGTAGCATCTGACAGCCACATTGCACTTGTTAGGAGCGCTCAGATATACCCAGCTATGGCCATTGGCTTCTTTTATGGTATGGGTGATAGTGTTAGAGTGAGTAGCATGTGACAGCCACATTGCACTTGTTAGGAACGCTCAGATATACCCAGCTATGGCCATTGGCTGCGTTTATGGTTTGGGTGATAGTGTTAGAGTGAGTAGCATCGGACAGTCACATTGCACTTGTTAGGAGCGCTCAGATATACCCAGCTATGGCCATTGGCTGCGTGTATGGTTTGGGTGATAGTGACGGTGTGAGTAGCATCTGGCAGCCACATTGCACTTGCAAGGAGCGCTCAGATATACCCAGCTATGGCCACTGGCTGCGTTTTTGGTTTGTGTGATAGTGTTAGTGTGAGTAGCATCTGGCAGCCACATTGCACTTGTTGGGAGCGCTCAAACATACCCAGCCATGGCCATTGGCTGCGTTTATAGTTTTGGTGAGAGTGTTAGTGTGAGCAGCATCTGGCAGCCAAATGCACTTGTTAGGAGCGCTCAGATATACCCAGCTATGGCCATTGGCTGCGTTAATGGTTTGGATGGTAGTGTTAGTGTGAGTAGCATCTGGCAGCCACATTGCACTTATTAGGAGCGCTCAGATATACCCAACTATGGCCATTGGTTGCTTTTATGGTTTGGGTGATAGTGTTACTGTGAGTAGGATCTGGCAGCCACATTGCACTTGTTAGGAGCGCTCAGATATACCCAGCTATGGCCATTGGCTGTTTTTATTGTTTGGCTGACAGTGTTAGTGTGAGTAGCATCTGGCAGCCACATTGCACTTGCTAGGAGCGCTCAGATATACCCAGCTATGGCCATTGGCTGCGATTATGGTTTGGGTGATAGTGTTAGAGTGAGCAGCATCTGGCAGCCACATTGCACTTGTTATGAGCCCTCGCTCAGATATACCCAGCTATGGCCATTGGCTGCGTTTATAGTTTGGGTGAGAGTTTTCGTGTGAGTAGCATCTGGCAGCCACATTGCACTTGTTAGGAGCGCTCAGATATACCCAGCTATGGTCATTGGCTGCGTGTACGGTTTGGGTGGTAGTGATGGTGTGAGTAGCATCTGGCAGCCACATTGCACTTGCTAGGAACGCTCAGATATACCCAGCTATGGCCATTGGCTGCGTGTATGGTTTGGGTGATAGTGATGGTGTGAGTAGCATCTGGCAGCCACATTGAACTTGTTAGGAGAGCTCAGATATACCCAGCTATGGCCATTGGTTGCTTTTATGGTTTGGGTTATAGTGTTAGTGTGAGTAGGATCTGGCAGCCACATTGCACTTGTTAGGAGCGCTCAGATATACCCAGCTATGGCCATTGGCTGTTTTTATGGTTTGGCTGATAGTGTTAGAGTGAATAGCATCTGACAGCCACATTGCACTTGTTAGGAGCGCTCAGATATACCCAGCTATGACCATTGGCTGCTTTTATGGTTTGGGTGATAGTGTTAGTGTGAGTAGCATCTGGCAGCCACATTGCACTTGCTAGGAACGCTCAGATATACCCAGCTATGGCCATTGGCTGCGTTTATGGTTTGGGTGATAGTGATGGTGTGAGTAGGTTCTGACAGCCACATTGCACTTGTTAGGAGCGCTCAGATATACCCAGCTATGGCCATTGGCTGCTTTTATGGTATGGGTGGTAGTGTTAGAGTGAGTAGCATGTGACAGCCACATTGCACTTGTTAGGCGCGCTCAGATATACCCAGCTATGGCCATTGGCTGCGTTTATGGTTTGGGTGATGGTGATGGTGTGAGTAGCATCTGGCAGCCACATTGCACTTGTTAGGAGTCCTCGCTCAGATATACCCAGTTATGGCCATTGGCTGCGTTTATGGATTGGGTGATAGTGTGAGCAGCATCTGGCAGCGACATTGCACTTGTTAGGAGCGCTCAGATATACCCAGCAATGGCCATTGGCTGCGTTTATGGTTTGGGTGGTAGTATTAGTGTGAGTAGCATCTGGCAGCAACATTGCACTTGTTAGGAGCGCTCAGACATACCCAGCTATGGCCATTGGCTGCGTTTATGGTTTAGGTGATGGTGGTGGTGTGAGTAGCTTCTGGCAGCCACATTGCACTTGTTAGGAGCGCTCAGATATACCCAGCCATGGCCATTGGCTGCATCATGGTTTGGGTGGTAGTGTTAGTGTGAGTAGCATCTGGCAGCCACATTGCACTTGTTAGGAGCGCTCAGATATACCCATGCCATGACCATTGGCTGCGTTTATGGTTTGGGTGATAGTGAAAGTGAGAGTAGCATCTGGCAACCACATTGCACTTGTTAGGCGAGCTCAGATATACCCAGCTATGGCCATTGGCTGCGTTTATGGTTTGGGTGATAGTGATGGTGTGAGTAGCATCTGGCAGCAACATTGCACTTGTTAGAAGCCCTCGCTCAGATATACCCAGCTATGGCCATTGGCTGCGTTTATGGTATGGGTGATAGTGATAGTGTGAGTAGCATCTGGCAGCCACATTGCACATGTTAGGAGCGCTCAGATATACCCAGCTATGGCCATTGGCTGCGTTTATGTTTTGGGAGATAGTGTTACTATCAGCAGCATCTGGCAGCCACATTGCACTTGCTAGGAGCGCTCAGATATACCCTGCTATGGCCATTGGCTGCGTTATGGTTTGGGTGATAGTGTTAGTGTGAGTAGCCTCTGGCAGCCAGATTGCACTTGTTAGGAGCGCTCAGATATACCCAGCTATGGCCATTGGCTTCTTTTATGGTATGGGTGATAGTGTTAGAGTGAGTAGTATGTGACAGCCACATTGCACTTGTTAGGAACGCTCAGATATACTCAGCTATGGCCATTGGCTGCGTTTATGGTTTGGGTGAGAGTGTTAGAGTGAGTAGCATCGGAAAGTCACATTGCACTTGTTAGGAGCGCTCAGATATACCCAGCTATGGCCATTGGCTGCGTGTATTGTTTGGGTGATAGTGACGGTGTGAGTAGCATCTGGCAGCCACATTGCACTTGAAAGGACCGCTCAGATATACCCAGCTATGGCCACTGGCTGCGTTTTTGGTTTGTGTGATAGTGTTAGAGTGAGTAGCAACTAGCAGCCACATTGCACTTGTTGGGAACGCTCAAACATACCCAGCCATGGCCATTGGCTGCGTTTATAGTTATGGTGAGAGTGTTAGTGTGAGCAGCATCTGGCAGCCAAATGCACTTGTTAGGAGTGCTCAGATATACCCAGCTATGGCTGTTGGCTGCGTTTATGGTTTGGGTGATAGTGTCAGTGTCAGCAGCATCTGGCAGCCACATTGCACTTGTTATGAGCGCTCAGATATACCCAGCTATGGCCATTGGCTGCGTTAATGGTTTGGATGGTAGTGTTAGTGCAAGTAGCATCTGGCAGCCACATTGCACTTGTTACGAGCGCTCAGATATACCCAACTATGGCCATTGGTTGCTTTTAAGGTTTGGGTGATAGTGTTAGTGTGAGTAGGATCTGGCAGCCACATTGCACTTGTTAGGAGCGCTCAGATATACCCAGCTATGGCCATTGGCTGTTTTTATTGTTTGGCTGACAGTGTTAGTGTGAGTAGCATCTGGCAGCCACATTGCACTTGCTAGGAGCGCTCAGATATACCCAGCTATGGCCATTGGCTGCGTTTAAGGTTTGGGTGATAGTGTTAGAGTGAGAAGCATCTGGCAGCCACATTGCACTTGTTAGGAGCCCTCGCTCAGATATACCCAGCTATGGCCATTGGCTGCGTTTATAGTTTGGGTGAGAGTGTTCGTGTGAGTAGCACCTGGCAGCCACATTGCACTTGTTAGGAGCGCTCAGATATACCCAGCTATGGTCATTGGCTGCGTGTACGGTTTGGGTGATAGTGATGGTGAGTAGCATCTGGCAGCCACATTGCACTTGCTAGGAACGCTCAGATATACCCAGCTATGGCCATTGGCTGCGTGTATGGTTTGGGTGATAGTGATGGTGTGAGTAGCATCTGGCAGCCACATTGAACTTGTTAGGAGAGCTCAGATATACCCAGCTATGGCCATTGGTTGCTTTTATGGTTTGGGTTATAGTGTTAGTGTGAGTAGGATCTGGCAGCCACATTGCACTTGTTAGGAGCGCTCAGATACACCCAGCTATGGCCATTGGCTGTTTTTATGGTTTGGCTGATAGTGTTAGAGTGAATAGCATCTGACAGCCACATTGCACTTGTTAGGAGCGCTCAGATATACCCAGCTATGACCATTGGCTGCTTTTATGGTTTGGGTGATAGTGTTAGTGTGAGTAGCATCTGGCAGCCACATTGCACTTGCTAGGAACGCTCAGATATACCCAGCTATGGCCATTGGCTGCGTTTATGGTTTGGGTGATAGTGATGGTTTGAGTAGGTTCTGGCAGCCACATTGCACTTGTTAGGAGCGCTCAGATATACCCAGCTATGGCCATTGGCTGCTTTTATGGTATGGGTGATAGTGTTAGAGTGAGTAGCATGTGACAGCCACATTGCACTTGTTAGGCGCGCTCAGATATACCCAGCTATGGCCATTGGCTGCGATTATGGTTTGGGTGGTAGTGTTAGTGTGAGTAGCATCTGGCAGCCACATTGCACTTGTTAGGCGCGCTCAGATATACCCAGCTATGGCCATTGGCTGCGTTTATGGTTTAGGTGATGGTGGTGGTGTGAGTAGCTTCTGGCAGCCACATTGCACTTGTTAGGAGCGCACAGATATACCCAGCTATGGCCATTGGCTGCGATTATGGTTTGGGTGGTAGTGTTAGTGTGAGTAGCATCTGGCAGCCACATTGCACTTGTTAGGAGCGCTCAGATATACCCAGCCATGACCATTGGCTGCGTTTATGGTTTCTGTGATAGTGAAAGTGAGAGTAGCATCTGGCAACCACATTGCACTTGTTAGGCGAGCTCAGATATACCCAGCTATTTCCATTGGCTGCGTTTATGCTTTGGGTGATAGTGATGGTGTGAGTAGCATCTGGCAGCCACATTGCACTTGTTAGAAGCCCTCGCTCAGATATACCCAGCTATGGCCAATGGCTGCGTTTATGGTTTGGGTGATAGTGATAGTGTGAGTAGCATCTGGCAGCCACATTGCACATGTTAGGAGCGCTCAGATATACCCAGCTATGGCCATTGGCTGCGTTTATGGTTTGGGTGATAGTGTTACTATCAGCAGCATCTGGCAGGCACATTGCACTTGCTAGGAGCGCTCAGATATACCCTGCTATGGCCATTGGCTGCGTTATGGTTTGGGTGATAGTGTTAGGGTGAGTAGCATCTGGCAGCCACATTGCACTTGTTAGGAGCGCTCAGATATACCCAGCTATGGCCATTGGCTTCTTTTATGGTATGGGTGATAGTGTTAGAGTCAGTAGCATGTGACAGCCACAATGCACTTGTTAGGAACGCTCAGATATACCCAGCTATGGCCATTGGCTGCGTTTATGGTTTGAGTGATAGTGTTAGAGTGAGTAGCATTGGACGGTCACATTGCACTTGTCAGGAGCGCTCAGATATACCCAGCTATGGCCATTGGCTGCGTGTATGGTTTGGGTGATAGTGACGGTGTGAGTAGCATCAGGCAGCCACATTGCACTTGCAAGGAGCGCTCAGATATACCCAGCTATGGCCACTGGCTGCGTTTTTGGTTTTTGTGTTAGTGTTAGTGTGAGTAGCATCTGGCAGCCACATTGCACTTGTTGGGAGCGCTCAAACATACCCAGCCATGGCCATTGGCTGCGTTTATAGTTTTGGTGAGAGTGTTAGTGTGAGTAGCATCTGCCAGCCATACTGCACTTGCTAGGAGCACTCAGATACACCCAGCTACGGCCATTGGCTGCGTGTAGTGTTTGGGTGATAGTGACGGTGTGAGTAGCATCTGGCAGCCACATTGCACTTGCTAGGAGCGCTCAGATATACCCGGCTATGGCCATTGGCTGCGTTTATGGTTTGGTTGATAGTGTTACTGTCAGTAGCATCTGGCAGCCACATTGCGCATGCTAGGAGCACTCAGATATACCCAGCAATGGCCATTGGCTGCGTTTATGGTTTGGGTGATAGTGTTACTGTCAATAGCATCTGGCAGCCACATTGCACTTGCTAGGAGCGCTCAGAACTACCCGGCTATGGCCATTGGCTGCGTTTATGGTTTGGGTGAGAGTGTTAGTGTGAGTAGCATCTGGCAGCCACATTGCACTTGCTAGGAGCAATCAGATATACCCATCTATGGCCATTGGCTTCGTTTTTGGTATGTGCGATAGTGTTAGTGTGAGTGGCATCTTGCAGCCACATGGCACTTGCTAGGAGCGCTCATATATACCCAGCTATGGCCATTGGCTGCGTTTATGGTTTGGGTGATAGTGATGGTGTGAGTAGCATCCGGCAGCCACATTGCACTTGCTAGGAGCGCTCAGATATACCCAGCTATGGCCATTGGCTGCGTGTATGGTTTGGGTGCTAGTGATGGTGTGAGTAGCATCTGGCAGCCACATTGAACTTGTTAGGAGCGCTCAGATATACCCAGCTATGGCCATTGGTTGCTTTTATGGTTTGGGTTATAGTGTTAGTGTGAGTAGGATCTGGCAGCCACATTGCACTTGTTAGGAGCGATCAGATATACCCAGCTATGGCCTTTGGCTGTTTTTATGGTTTGGCTGATAATGTTAGAGTGAATAGCATCTGACAGCCACATTGCACTTGTTAGGAGCGCTCAGATATACCCAGCTATTCCATTGGCTGCTTTTATGGTTTGGGTGATAGTGTTAGTGTGAGTAGCATCTGGCAGCCACATTGCACTTGCTAGGAACGCTCAGATATACCCAGCTATGGCCATTGGCTCTGTATATGGTTTGGGTGATAGTGATGGTGTGAGTAGGTTCTGGCAGCCACATTGCACTTGTTAGGAGCGCTCAGATATACCCAGCTATGGCCATTGGCTGCTTTTATGGAATGAGTGATAGTGTTAGAGTAAGTAGCATGTGACAGCCACATTGCACTTGTTAGGCGCGCTCAGATATACCCAGCTATGGCCATTGGCTGCGTTTATGGTTTGGGTGATAGTGATGGTGTGAGTAGCATCTGGCAGCCACATTGCACTTGTTAGGAGCGCTCAGATATACCCAGCTATGACCATTGGCTGCGTTTATGGTTTGGGTGATAGTGATAGTGAGAGTAGCATCTGGCAGCAACATTGCACTTGTTAGGAGCCCTCGCTCAGATATACCCAGCTATGGCCATTGGCTGCGTTTTTGGTTTGGGTGGTAGTGTTAGTGTGAGTAGCATCTGGCAGCAACATTGCACTTGTTAGGAGCGCTCAGACATACCCAGCTATGGCCATTGGCTGCGTTTATGGTTTGGGTGGTGGTGGTGGTGGTGTGAGTAGCTTCTGGCAGCCACATTGCACTTGTTAGGAGCGCTCAGATATACCCAGCTATGACCATTGGCTGCGTTTATGGTTTGGGTGATAGTGATAGTGAGAAAAGCATCTGGCAACCACATTGCACTTGTTAGGCGAGCTCAGATATACCCAGCTATGGCCATTGGCTGCGTTATGGTTTTGGTGATAGTGTTAGTGTGAGTAGCATCTGGCAGCCACATTGCACTTGTTAGGAGCGCTCAGATATACCCAGCTATGGCTATTGGCTTCTTTTATGGTATGGGTGATAGTGTTAGAGTGAGTAGCATGTGACAGCCACATTGCACTTGTTAGGAACGCTCAGATATATCCAGCTATGGCCATTGACTGCGTTTATGGTTTGGGTGATAGTGTTAGAGTGAGTAGCATCGGACAGTCACATTGCACTTGTTAGGAGCGCTCAGATATACCCAGCTATGGCCATTGGCTGCGTGTATGGTTTGGGTGATAGTGACGGTGTGAGTAGCATCTGGCAGCCACATTGCACTTGCAAGGAGCGCTCAGATATACCCAGCTATGGCCATTGGCTGCGTTTTTGGTTTGTGTGATAGTGTTAGTGTGAGTAGCATCTGGCAGCCACATTGCACTTGTTGGGAGCGCTCAAACATACCCAGCCATGGCCATTGGCTGCGTTTATAGTTTTGGTGAGAGTGTTAGTGTGAGTAGCATCTGCCAGCCATAGTGCACTTGCTTGGAGCGCTCAGATACACCCAGCTATGGCCATTGGCTGCGTGTATGGTTTTGGTGATAGTGACGGTGTGAGTAGCATCTGGCAGCCACATTGCACTTGCTAGGAGCGCTCAGATATACCCCGCTATGGCCATTGGCTGCGTTTATGGTTTGGTTGATAGTGTTACTGTCAGTAGCATCTGGCAGCCACATTGCACTTGCTAGGAGCGCTCAGATCTACCCGGCTATGGCCATTGGCTTCATTTTTGGTTTGTGTGATAGTGTTAGTGTGAGTAGCATCTGGAAGCCACATGGCACTTGCTAGGAGCGCTCATATATATACCCAGCTATGGCCATTGGCTGCGTTTATGGTTTGGGTGATAGTGATGGTGTGAGTAGCATCCGGCAGCCACATTGCACATGCTAGGAGCACTCAGATATACCCAGCTATGGCCATTGGCTGCGTTTTTGGTTTGGGTGATAGTGTTACTCTCAGTAGCATCTGGCAGCCACACTGCACTTGCTAGGAGCTCTCAGACATGCCCAGCTATGGCCATTGGCTGCGTTTATGGTTTGGGTGGTAGTGTTAGTGTGAGTAGCATCTGGCAGCCAATTGCAGTTTTTAGGAGCGCTCAGATATACCCAGCTATGGCCATTGGCTGCGTTTATGGTTTGGGTGGTAGTGTTAGTGTGAGTAGCATCTGGCAGCCAATTGCACTTTTTAGGAGCGCTCAGATATACCCAGCTATGGCCATTGGTAGCGTTTATGGTTTGGGTGATTGTTAGTGTCAGGAGCATCTGGCAGCCACATTGCACTTGCTAGGAGCGCTCAGTTTTACCTAGCTATAGCCATTGGCTGCGTTTTTGGTTTGGCTGGAAGTGTAGATGAGTAGCATCTGGCATCCACATTGAACTTGCTAGGAGCGCTCAGATATACCCAGCCATGGCCATTGGCTGCGTTTATGGTTTGGGTGGTAGTGTTAGTGTGAGTAGCATCTGGCAGCCACATTGCACTTGCTAGGAGCGCTCAGATATACCCAGCTATGTCCATTGGCTGCGTTTAAGGTTTGGGTGGTAGTGTTAGTGTGAGTAGCATCTGGCAGCCACATTGGACTTGCTAGGAGCGCTCAGATATACACAGCTATGGCCATTGGCTGCGTTTAAGGTTTGGGTGGTAGTGTTAGTGTGAGTAGCATCTGGCAGCCAATTGCACTTGTTAGGAGCGCTCAGATATACCCAGCTATGGCCATTGGCTTCTTTTATGGTATGGGTGATAGTGTTAGAGTGAGTAGCATGTGACAGCCACATTGCACTTGTTAGGAACGCTCAGATATACCCAGCTATGGCCATTGGCTGCGTTTATGGTTTGGGTGATAGTGTTAGAGTGAGTAGCATCGGACAGTCACATTGCACTTGTTAGGAGCGCTCAGATATACCCAGCTATGGCCATTGGCTGCGTGTATGGTTTGGGTGATAGTGACGGTGTGAGTAGCATCTGGCAGCCACATTGCACTTGCAAGGAGCGCTCAGATATACCCAGCTATGGCCACTGGCTGCGTTTTTGGTTTGTGTGATAGTGTTAGTGTGAGTAGCATCTGGCAGCCACATTGCACTTGTTGGGAGCGCTCAAACATACCCAGCCATGGCCATTGGCTGCGTTTATAGTTTTGGTGAGAGTGTTAGTGTGAGCAGCATCTGGCAGCCAAATGCACTTGTTAGGAGCGCTCAGATATACCCAGCTATGGCCATTGGCTGCGTTAATGGTTTGGATGGTAGTGTTAGTGTGAGTAGCATCTGGCAGCCACATTGCACTTATTAGGAGCGCTCAGATATACCCAACTATGGCCATTGGTTGCTTTTATGGTTTGGGTGATAGTGTTACTGTGAGTAGGATCTGGCAGCCACATTGCACTTGTTAGGAGCGCTCAGATATACCCAGCTATGGCCATTGGCTGTTTTTATTGTTTGGCTGACAGTGTTAGTGTGAGTAGCATCTGGCAGCCACATTGCACTTGCTAGGAGCGCTCAGATATACCCAGCTATGGCCATTGGCTGCGATTATGGTTTGGGTGATAGTGTTAGAGTGAGCAGCATCTGGCAGCCACATTGCACTTGTTATGAGCCCTCGCTCAGATATACCCAGCTATGGCCATTGGCTGCGTTTATAGTTTGGGT
Organism: Meconema thalassinum; assembly: GCA_946902985.2. Classification (NCBI taxonomy): domain Eukaryota; kingdom Metazoa; phylum Arthropoda; class Insecta; order Orthoptera; family Tettigoniidae; genus Meconema; species Meconema thalassinum. The sequence continues at coordinate 991,218,906 of OX336390.1, forward strand.
GAGAGTTTTCGTGTGAGTAGCATCTGGCAGCCACATTGCACTTGTTAGGAGCGCTCAGATATACCCAGCTATGGTCATTGGCTGCGTGTACGGTTTGGGTGATAGTGATGGTGTGAGTAGCATCTGGCAGCCACATTGCACTTGCTAGGAACGCTCAGATATACCCAGCTATGGCCATTGGCTGCGTGTATGGTTTGGGTGATAGTGATGGTGTGAGTAGCATCTGGCAGCCACATTGAACTTGTTAGGAGAGCTCAGATATACCCAGCTATGGCCATTGGTTGCTTTTATGGTTTGGGTTATAGTGTTAGTGTGAGTAGGATCTGGCAGCCACATTGCACTTGTTAGGAGCGCTCAGATATACCCAGCTATGGCCATTGGCTGTTTTTATGGTTTGGCTGATAGTGTTAGAGTGAATAGCATCTGACAGCCACATTGCACTTGTTAGGAGCGCTCAGATATACCCAGCTATGACCATTGGCTGCTTTTATGGTTTGGGTGATAGTGTTAGTGTGAGTAGCATCTGGCAGCCACATTGCACTTGCTAGGAACGCTCAGATATACCCAGCTATGGCCATTGGCTGCGTTTATGGTTTGGGTGATAGTGATGGTGTGAGTAGGTTCTGACAGCCACATTGCACTTGTTAGGAGCGCTCAGATATACCCAGCTATGGCCATTGGCTGCTTTTATGGTATGGGTGGTAGTGTTAGAGTGAGTAGCATGTGACAGCCACATTGCACTTGTTAGGCGGTCTCAGATATACCCAGCTATGGCCATTGGCTGCGTTTATGGTTTGGGTGGTGGTGGTGGTGTGAGTAGCTTCTGGCAGCCACATTGGACTTGCTAGGTGCGCTCAGTTTTACCCAGCTATGACCGTTGGCTGCGTTTAAGGTTTGGGTGGTAGTGTTAGTGTGAGTAGCATCTGGCAGCCAATTGCACTCGTTAGGAGCGCTCAGATATACCCAGCTATGGCCATTGGCTGCGTTTATGGTTTGGGTGATAGTGTTAGTGTGAGTAGCATCTGGCAGCCACATTGCACTTGTTAGGAGCGCTCAGATATACCCAGCTATGGCCATTGGCTTCTTTTATGGTATGGGTGATAGTGTTAGAGTGAGTAGCATGTGACAGCCACATTGCACTTGTTAGGAACGCTCAGATATATCCAGCTATGGCCATTGACTGCGTTTATGGTTTGGGTGATAGTGTTAGAGTGAGTAGCATCGGACAGTCACATTGCACTTGTTAGGAGCGCTCAGATATACCCATCTATGGCCATTGGCTGCGTGTATGGTTTGGGTGATAGTGACGGAGTGAGTAGCATCTGGCAGCCACATTGCACTTGCAAGGAGCGCTCAGATATACCCACCTATGGCCTTTGGCTGCGTTTAAGGTTTGGGTGGTAGTGTTAGTGTGAGTAGCATCTGGCAGCCACATTGGACTTGCTAGGTGCGCTCAGTTTTACCCAGCTATGACCGTTGGCTGCGTTTAAGGTTTGGGTGGTAGTGTTTGTGTGAGTAGCATCTGGCAGCCAATTGCACTCGTTAGGAGCGCTCAGATATACCCAGCTATGGCCATTGGCTGCGTTTATGGTTTGGGTGATAGTGTGACTGTCAGTAGCATCTGGCAGCCACATTGCGCTTGTTAGGAGCGCTCAGATATACCCAGCTATGGCCATTGGCTGCGTTTATGGTTTGGGTTTAGGGTCTAAGGGGTAGGTTTTCTACTCAAATGTCAACCTCAACTGCACGAGGTGCACCCTGCTTTAGACTAACGTGGCTCTGACGACCGAGTGACTCCCGGGATAAGGAGTCCCCCACTATCATGCCACCGGCTCCCCAGGGAGGCGAATGAGCTTGTATTGGTTAGGGCACTCTCTTGCCCTTGGGACAAGAAACTTTCCCTAAAGGCGGATGAACCACCTGTGTTCATGGGCATAGAAAGTCCTCAACGGCGGACCAGGCATAAGGGCAATGAGTCCCTCCTTGGCTGGAATGTCGGATGAAGGCTGCAGTGACTAGGATTTATTCAATCGTCTTGCATTTGCTTGCCATTGAACATCGTTCCTAAGTCATCAAGGAATGTGCGTTTGTTGATGTGCAGCAACGTTCTCACGTTAAAAGATTTCACGCACAACAGTCTTCCAACATCATTTGACTTTCTTCAAAGTCCTGCGGCGATCAAGAAGTTGCGACGGGGGCAGGATTGTGATGTTTGTGAGGCTCTAGTGATAACTTAGCACGTAGGCGGTAGATGTGTGATCGGTCATCTTGCTTAGGGTTGTGGCTGTAGAGCAATTCGGCCGCTGCAACTACGACTGAGCAGTCCTATTTAGGGTCCACTCTGCTCACCCCACATGGGGAAGGGGCTAGAAAAGGTGTCCTAAACATAGTCAGCCACTTATACTACCGATTGGATAGCCGCGTCCAAAGGTGTCACCTCCATGCGGTCTAAAATGTATAAGTAACAAATTTTATTTTGCAACCTGGAATGTAAAAACACTCACTGATGACCCCGAAAATGAGAGACCTAAATATAGAACAGCTATTGTGGGTAGAGTGCTCTGGAGATATGACATTGACATAGCAGCACTTCAGGAGACCCGTCTTGCTGAGGAAGGTCAGTTGAATGAGCAAGGTGCAGGGTACAGCTTCTTTTGGAAGGGTAAACGTGAGGACGAACACAGAATACATGGAGTTGGCTTTGCCATTAAGAGCAAGCTTCTCAAGGATCTGTCAGAGCTTCCAACTGGGTATAATGAACGCCTCATGACACTAAGACTTCGGTTATATAACAACCAGCATGCCACGGTGATCAGCGCATACGCCCCCACACTAGATGCTGATGATGACATTAAGGAATGTTTCTATTCAGATCTGGATACCGTCCTATCAAACATCAACCGTGAAGATAGGATCATCTTACTCGGAGATGTTAACGCTAGAGTGGGCAGGGACTACAATGTTTGGAATGGTGTCAATGGTAAGGAGGGAGTTGGGAGCGAAAACTCCAATGGTATCAGACTGCTCTCCAAATGCACTGAACATGAATTGGTAATCACCAATACTATCTTTCGCCAAAAGAATCGCTTTAAAACATCATGGCGGCACCTTAGATCCAAGCACTGGCATCTTATTGATTATGTGATTGTGCGCAGGAAAGAATTACGAGATGTTCTTATCACCGAAGCAATGACAGGAGCCGATGACTGTTGGACAGATCACCGGCTTATCAGATCAGTTATGCGTATACCATTATCCACACAGAGGAGGAAGCAACAGAAGAGCTGTAGGCATATTTTTGATACCGAGAAGTTTGGTAAGTCAGAGCATATCTCCCAATATAAAGAGTTGCTTAGCCAGACACTGCCACAGGAATACCATCCAGATGTAACACTGCACTGGGAGAGTCTGAAGACCGCTATTCAGAATGTTTGCAAGGAAACGCTGGGATATAAGACCAGGAAACATCAAGACTGGTTTGATGAAAATGATGAAGAAATTGAAGCATTAATCTCAGAAAAGAGAAAAGCCTTGCAAACTTGGAGAAAATATATGAACGCCCGTACTATGAAATCCGCATTTTGTCTTGCGAAGGCAAATGTCCAAAGAGGAACTCTTGTGCTCAAAAATGCATGGTGGACATCCAAAGCTAAAGAGCGGCAATATCTAGCAGACAAAGATTCGCGACAGTTCTTCCAAGCCACAGAAGCGATTTATGGCCCCTCCACGTTTGGTAGAAATGCACTTTGGTCCAGTGACAAAAATACACTTCTAAAAGATCAATACTCCATCATGAATAGGTGGAAGGAGCATTTTGAAGACCTCTTGAACCAGGACTCAGTTATTGATGTGCAGGTGTATGATATATTAGAACGTATGATATATTAGAACAAGCACCCACCAAGGAAGAACTCGGTACCCTGCCAACACTAGATGAGGTTCAGTGTGCTATTAATCAAGCAAGGCGACACAAAGCAACTGGATGTGATGGAATACCAGCGGAAGCTCTCAAAGAAGGAGGTGAGGAACTCATAAGCCACATATATGATCTTATCATTAAAATTTGGAGAACTGAAAAAATGCCTGCTGATTTCAGAGATAGTCTGATAGTTCCCATATTTAAGAAAAGTGATCGTGCAGACTGCAAACAACTATCGTGGTTTATCTTTGTTATCATGCCTTGGAAAGCTTATTACTCGTATTATGGGGAATCGTATGCTATCCCTGGTGGAGAAAATACTCCCAGAGCGCCAATGTGGTTTCAGGCCTTCTAGAGGAACTGCAGATATGATATTCACTGTTCGTCAGCTTCAGGAGAAATGTAGAGAGCAAAATAGACCTCTTTATATTGCCTTTATAGACCTCTGTAAGGCATTTTAATCGGTAAACCGTGAAGCCTTGTGGAAGATTTTAGCATTGTATGGTTTTCCGCTGAAATTTATTACCATCTTAAGACTACTCCACACTGATATGAAGGCAAATGTCATTGGTAACGACTTTATTGGAGAACCATTTCATATAAATACCGGCGTTAAACAAGGCTGGGTGATTGCCCCCAACATTGTTTTCTCTGTACGTTGCCACTGTCATGCAGTTAGTCAAAGAAAATCTTCCTACAGGCATACAGATAACTTACAGGATGGATAGGAAGATCTTTAATTTGAGCCATCTAAGGGCAAGGACTCGAACATCTCCTGCTGCATTGGTTGAGTTACAGTACGCCGATGATAATGCAGTTGTAGCTCAATCAGAGGACGAACTTAGGAAAATCCTGAATGCTTTTTCTTCAGCATACAAAATGATTGGGCTGAAACTTAACACCAGTAAAACCCAAGTCCTCTACCAACCAGCCCCTGGACAAGGACAAAGAAACATCAATGTCACCATCAACGGAGCGAAGCTTCAAGAAGTTAACACCTTTTCTTATCTTGGCAGCACCCTGTCATCAAGTGCAAATATAGATTCCGAAATCCAACACACGATTATCCGTGCTGGGGCATCCTTTGCAAGATTGAGGTCTAGAGTTTTTGACAACCATGATATCAATGCTGCAACGAAGATCCTTGTGGACAACTCGGTTGTAGTTCCCACCTTACTTTACGGATCTGAATCCTCGACATGCTACAGATGTCATTTTAAAAAGCTGGAGAAATATCACCAGCGTTGCTTGAGTAGAATTCTTAGTGCGACATGGCAAGACAAACGCACAAACACCAGCATTCACGAAGAAGCACAGACTACCAGTGTTGAAGCCATGCTTTTAAATCGTCAGCTGCGATGGACAGGACACGTAATCCGCATGCCCAATAATCGCATTCCCAAGCAAGTGTTTTGCTCTGAACTAACTGAGGGCAAGCGCTGTGTGCGAGGCCAGGGGAAGCGATTCAAAGACGTACTAAAAGCCAATCTGCAAATGTGCCATATTGATATCAATAACTGGGAGGCCTTAGCTCTTGATCGCTCATCCTGGAGAACAATTGTTCATTGTGGTGCGATACTTTTTGAAGAAAACCGCCGACGTATGATAGAAGATCGGAGGCAGCGCAGAAAGAACACAGTGTTCATTAGAAGACAGGGAATGAATGCGGATGTCTCACCTGGACCAGATACTACCTGTCATCACTGCGGGAAACTTTGTCTCTCCCGCATTGGGCTTTTTAGTCACCTCCGGACTCATCGATGAAGAGTAATTCAGCATAGGAAGGCCAAACTACTCGAGACGAGTGTTTGCTATCATCATGATTTGGGTGATAGTGTTAGTGTGAGTAGCATCTGACAGCCACATTGCACTTGTTACGAGCGCTCAGATATACCCAGCTATGGCCATTGGCTGCGTTTATGGTTTGGGTGATAGTGTTAGTGTGAGTAGCATATGACAGCCACATTGCACTTGTTAGGAGCGCTCAGATATACCCAACTATGACCATTGGCTGCGTTTATGGATTGGGTGATAGTGATAGTGTGACTAGCATGAGGCAGCTACATTGCACCTGTTAGGAGCTCTCAGATATACCCAGCTATGGCCTTTGGCTGCGTTTTTGGTTTGGGTGATAGTGTTACTGTCAGAAGCATCTGGCAGCCTCTTGTTAGGAGCGCTCGCTCAAATATACCCAACTATGGACATTGGCTGCGTTTATGGTTTGGGTGATAGTGATAGTGTGATTAGCAGCTGGCAGCCACATTGCACTTGCTAGAAGCGCTCAGATATACCCAGCTATGGCCATTGAATGCGTTAAAGGTTTGGGTGCTAGTGGTAGTGTGAGTTGCATCTGGCAGCCACATTGCACTTGTTAGTAGCGCTCAGATATACCCAGCTATGGCCACTGGCTGCGTTTATGGTTTGGGTGATAGCGTTAGTTTGAGTAGCATCTGACAGCCACATTGCACTTGTTAGGAGCGCTCGCCCAAATATACCCAGCTATGGCCATTGGCTGCGTTTATGGTTTGGGTGATAGTGATAGTGTGAGTAGCAGGTGGCAGCCACATTGCACTTGCTAGGAGCGCTCTGATATACCCAGCTATGGCCATTGGCTGCATTAAAGGTTTGGGTGGTAGTGTTAGTGTGAGTAGCATCTGGCAGCCACATTGCACTTGTTAGCATCGCTCAGATATACCCAGCTATGGCCATTGGCTGCGTTTATGTTTTGGGTGATAGCGTTAGTTTGATTAGCATCTGACAGCCACATTGCACTTGTTAGGAGCGCTGGCTCAAATATACCCAGCTATGGCCATTGGCTGCGTTTATGGTTTGGGTGATAGTGTTAGAGTGAGTAGCATCTGACAGTCACATTGCACTTGTTAGGAGCGCTGAGATATACCCAGCTATGGCCATTGGCTGCGTTTATGGTTTGGGTGATAGTGTTAGTTTGAGTAGCATCTGACAGCCACATTGCACTTGCTAGGAGCGTTCAGAAACACCCAGCTATGGCCATTGGCTGCGTTTTTGGTTTTGGTGATAGTGTTAGTGTGAGTTGCATCTGGCAGCCACATTGTACTTGTTAGGAGCGCTCAGATATACCCAGCTATGGCCATTGGCTGCGTTTATGGTCTGGGTGGTAGTGATGGTGTGAGTTGCATCTGGCAGCCACATTGCACTTGCTGGAGCGCTCAGATATACCCAGCTATGGCCATTGGCTGCGTGTATGGTTTGGGTGATAGTGATGGTGTGAGTAATTTCTGGCAGCCACATTGAACTTCCTAGGAGCGCCCAGATATACCCAGCTATGGCCATTGGCTGCGTTTATGGTTTGGGTGATAGTGATGGTGTGAGTAGCATCTGGCAGCCACATTGCACTTGTAGGGAGCGCTCAGATATACCCAGCTATGGCCTTTTGCTGCGTTTATGGTTTGGTTGATAGTGTTAGTGTGTGTAGCAACTGGCAGCCACATTGCACTTGTTAGGAGCGCTCAGATACACCCAGCTATGGCCATTGGCTGCTTTTATGGTTTGGGTGATATTGTTAGAGTGAGTAGCATCTGGCAGCCACATTGCACTTGTTAGGAGCGCTCAGATATACCCAGCTATGGCCATTGGCTGCGTTTATGGTATGGGTGATAGTGTTAGAGTGAGTAGCATGTGACAGCCACATTGCACTTGTTAGGAGCGCTCAGATATACCCAGCTATGGCCATTGGCTGCGTTTGTGGTTTGGGTGATAGTGTTAGAGTGAGTAGCATCTGACAGTCACATTGCACCTGTTAGGAGCGCTCAGATATACCCAGCTATGGCCATTGGCTGCGTTTATGGTTTTGGTGATAGTGTTAGTGTGAGTAGCATCTGGCAGCCACATTGCACTTGTTAGGAGCGCTCAGATATACCCAGCTATGGCCATTGCCTGCGATTATGGTTTGGGTGATAGTGTTAGTGTGAGTAGCATCTGGCAGCCACATTGCACTTGTTAGGAGCGCTCAGATATACCCAGCTATGGCCATTGGCTGCTTTTATGGTATGGGTGATAGTGTTAGAGTGAGTATCATGTGACAGCCACATTGCACTTGTTAGGAACGCTCAGATATACCCAGCTATGGCCATTGGCTGCTTTTATGGTTTGGGTGATAGTGTTAGAGTGAGTAGCATCTGGCAGCCACATTGCACTTGTTGGGAGTCCTCGCTCAGATATACTGTGACCGTCAGCCGGGTGGCAACGGCACATATTTGTGAGTGACCTTCAGAAGTCCTCCGGTAAAGCTGTCGGGATAGCCAACAACCGCGATGACTCTCCTAACATCTCCCCCGTCGGACCTTTAAAAGTTTGCCGTGGGGATCAGGTGAACTTCCTAACAATAGGCCAATGCGACACGAGGTTCTATAGTCTACGGGGAGCGTGGTATATGGTTGCGATGGTCAAAGACGGCCTAAGGAAAGGTTCACCTCAAAAACTAGACTGTGAAATTAAACATCCAGGCTTATGTAAAACACCGTGAAAATTTATTGTAGATTTCCACAAACCCCTATCCTAGTTCGGAGGGTTATATTCGGCTAATCCGCAAGCTAAAAGTTAATGATAATAAAAGTTCAATTCCCTAACAATGAAGTTACATTAACCCTCGCGAAAGATCTAATACACAATAAGTAAGCAACAGCAACAACGCTGGGTAAATGGTACGACGCAAAATCCCTAATACAAGTTACATGATCAAGCTAATATGAAGTTACATTTAAGTGAAGGAGCAAAGCAAAGCTAAGTTATGGTGGTACCATTTCCACATTTACATTTAACTTTTCTAGCTAAGTCCTATCAGTTAACATTCAAAGTTACGGCGGTGACGTCCGTAATAGCAAAACAGTTACAATACAAAGCTAAGTGTACAGCCATTTAAAAACAATTAATCTAATCAACAATCATGTGCTAAATAGCACGCAATAAAGGTAACATGGGGAAAAATACAGTTTCATTACATCAATAATTATAGTACAACACAGTTTTTATTATAATGCCTTCCTGCCCCATGGTTAACTCAAGGTAAACCATTGTCATCTAGCTTGATAGTAATGTCGGTGATAGCGTAGTTAAAACCACGTCTGACAATCACATGGCCTGCGCTCCACACACTATGAACTAATGGTTCATGTGTGCGCCAGGTCACAACAAAAATGTCTACAGTCTTCGTCGTTTCCAATAAAGGAAATCCCTTCATCTGCACGGCCATGTCAGCAGGTTCAAATGTAAGAATGTCAAAGTTTAAATGGAAACAATATGTTAGTTAGATCTTGTTTAAAACAATTATGCGGATGATGTTTATTATGTCGGTTTATGTTCCTTCCGTAGGTTTATGGCGTATTCTGACAAAGGCCTGACAAGGAGTAGTCTTCTAATGATCATTCTCCCGCAGCAAAACATCGACTCAATAGTCGGAAAACTCAACGAGCAAACTCGGCTCGGACTCACAATAACACGAGTTATCAGCGGTAAATACCTCGCTTTCAACAACTCTCATAATAATGCCTCATAACAACAACAGATGCGCGACTTACAACAATGGCACGTCTTACTCACTCAAGGCACATAATATCATGGGTTACCTGCGGCAAAAACCTCGCATTTAATAACCAAATTGCCTTCATTATAATTTGCCTCTCTCAAGAAGATCGCCAACAATGCATAAAGAAACCTGACAACCCTGTACATGTCGAAATGACATTCCTCGCAGCAAAATATCTAACTAACAGTATGAAAATCCAAGAAAAACAAATGAACAAAAATACAGTAAGAAACACTGGGTTTCATGAGCAATAGCTGCATTGAAAGAAAGAGATGAATGAAATCAACATTCTGTCCTATGTTATCGTATTTCTGTCTCGCTTTCAAGCATTTGTTTTCAAGGTTACTGGGTCAACAAACCAGTTTATTGGTGACAACTTCACAAATTGCAGTCCTTCACTGACCACATTTTTCAACAGGCAAGGCCGGCTAGTTTTAACATTATATAATACCGTAATATTTGGCCTTGTCATTCTTAGCATATGCTTGGTTCAAAAACCTTATAGAATCCGTGTGCTAAACACGTTACAATTTAACTGTACAATAAAGTATCGCAGTCCTTCATTTCAAAGAATAGTAAATCACAGACATAACAGCATGTCTCACGAGCTTCTTTGCTCATCAAAGATATAACACTTATTAAGTTCTCAGTATAACATTAACACCTGTGTCCTCATGACAGAAACAAAGTAGTAACAAATTGATAAATATGGCACAGATCTGCAACTCTAGACCTGCATAATGATGCGATAGTGCACTTAGTTCGATGCTTGACATCTACACTTTCTCCAAAATAATAAATCTGTCAGTATTTGACTATAAATCGGCCTCTGAGCGCTTTCAAAAATGAAAATACAGCATATTTTTATAAAACTGGAAACTACAGTTGGTTTCCTAACGATACGACCTATCTAACGAGGTCATAAGTCTCAACAGACTGGTTGCAAAGATTGCAGTTAAATAAAGTGACGATGACATCTGAATGAAACCACGGATAAATATCCTACACATGGCTGAGCAAAATAGCTGCAAATGATTACAGTCATGTTTGGCAGTGGGTCGGATATAACGTGGTACGACGTCCATCAGGATGGCACCAGGGTTAACCAAAACTGGTCTACCCCACAGGGTGACTCACAATGACTGAAATAAACAACAATTATACTAATTACAACCCTACCTAGCAAATGGCTGACACATAAGTGCGGTTGATTCACAAAAAAAACTACGATATCTAAATATACCACCGCGGACTATTACAAAAGAAAGGGTGCCCAAACTCACGACTTTTGGTAGCTCTCACATCGGCTCAGACATTCATCGACCAGGGTCGCGAAAAACTCTGCTTGGCTCTCCAGCATGGTCCTGTCCTCCACGGATTCACCAATCTGGACCTCCCAAGCAACCAGGGTTCGTTCGCCTCCGGATGATGGTCTCCCAAAAAGGTTTGGAATGTGCCTGGAAGTCGGCATCCACGTTCCTTCGTCTGCGTCCTCGGCATCCTGACGTTTCATCAAGATGGTGGTCTCCATCACGACGTCTCCCTCATACCGGAATGGTATTAGCCCATAATCATCTTCTTCACCATGGCGTGGAAAAGTTCAATGTCTTGCATGATGTCGAAAATGTCGAAATATCTCGTTCCTCTCGGCGTTTTGGCGTGATTATTGTGGACGATGCAAATAATAGTGTTCTCCACAGTATTTTGTAGTTTTCAGCCTGTTGATCCTCAAGATTCAACACGATGCGATGCTTTGCTTGTTAGCACGTGCAATTGTATCACGTTTTATCAATCACGTGGCATCCGCGATAAAATTGATATTTTCAATTCAGAATTTCCGTAGCAATAATGTTGTGATCGTAGGCAGTAATAATCACGTCATCTTGGCACAATTATCAGACGATAACTCTTATATTTTCGGCGTGGCACTTTGCCCTTCCACTTACACGTGGGAAAAATATCTGGCGTATGGCACCAATTACAGTTTGTAGAAAATATTGCCTAATATGGCCTTTCGTAGAACAATAATATGTCCACAATGTGTGACCACGTTAGTATAGTTATTTTCAACACACGATGCAGTCGGATGCTCACTTGAGCACAAAAATATTTATAATGTCCACGTCGCGACGGACGGATACTCGAAACACGCCTGTCTGGCGTCAGATCTCCAGATGAAGTGTCGTCACTGACATTCACTCGGAAGTAGGTCGCCAAAACGAAGTCATTGAGCGACTACTTTCATAGCTCCTTGCGTATCTGCAAGTGTTATACCTTACCAAAAACGTAATAATCATTCACCAAAATGATTCAATAATACAGAATGACGAATTAGAATATTCTGAGTCTTATGAAAGGATAAAAGTGATTAACAAGACCTCCAAAGTCAAAAATGCAATTGAGCGCTACTTCAAAGAGTATAGCATGAGCTCTCTGCTCCACGTGGTATTCTGGGTATGTTCAAAAGTACTACATCCCATAATAATTATTCCGTCACAAAAATATCACATGAACCATAGCTCAGCGGGTTCAATACCCAGTTATGGAAATTGGCTGTGTTTATGGATTGGGTGATAGTGTGAGCAGCATCTGGCAGCCACATTGCACTTGTTAGGAGAGCTCAAACATACCCAGCTATGGCCATTGGCTGCGTTTAATGTTTGGGTGATAGTGATAGTGTGAATAGCTTCTGACAGCCACAATGCACATGTTAGGAGCGCTCAGATATACCCAGCTATGGCCATTGGCTTCTTTTATGGTTTGGGTGATAGTGTTAGCGTGAGTAGCATCTGGCAGCCACATTGCACTTGTTAGGAGCGCTGGCTCAAATATACCCAGCTATGGCCATTGGCTGCGTTTATGGTTTGGGTGATATTGTTAGAGTGAGTAGCATCTGACGATCACATTGCACTTGTTGGGAGCGCTCAGATATACCCAGCTATGGCCATTGGCTGATTTTATGGTTTGGGTGATAGTGTTAGAGTGAATAGCTTCTGAAAGCCACATTGCGCTTGTTAGGAACGCTCAGATATACCCAGCTATGGCCATTGGCTTCTTTTATGGTTTGGGTGATAGTGTTAGCGTGAGTAGCATCTGGCAGCCACATTGCACGAGTTAGGAGCGCTCAGATATACCCAGCTATGGCCATTGGCTGCTTTTATGGTATGGGTGATAGTGTTAGAGAGAGTAGCATGTGACAGCCACATTGCACTTGTTAGGAGCGCTCAGATATACCCAGCTATGGCCATTGGCTGCGTTTATGGTTTGGCTGATAGTGTTAGTGTGATTAGCATCTGGCAGCCACATTGTACTTGTTAGGAGCGCTCAGATATACCCAGCTATGGCCGTTGGCTGCGTTTATGGTTTGGGTGATAGTGTTAGTGTGAGTAGCATCTGGCAGCAAAATTGCACTTGCTACGATCGCTCAGATATACCCAGCTATGCACATTGGCTGCGTATATGGTTTGGGTTGTAGTGTTAGTGTGAGTAGCATCTGGCAGCCACATTGCACTTGTTAGGAGCGCACAGATATACCCAGCTAAGGCCATTGGCTGCGTTTATGGTTTGGGTGATAGTGTTAGTGTGAGCAGCATCTGGCAGCCACATTGCACTTGCTAGAAGCGCTCAGATATACCCAGCTATGGCCATTGGCTGCGTTCATAATTTGGGAGGTAGTGTTAGTGTGAGTAGCATCTGGCAGCCACATTGCACTTGTTAGGAGCGCTCAGATATACCCAGCTATGGCCATTGGCTGCTTTTATGGTATGGGTGATAGTGTTCGAGTGAGTAGCATGTGACAGCCACATTGCACTTGTTAGGAACGCTCAGATATACCCAGCTATGGCCATAGCCTGCGTTTATGGTTTGGGTGATAGTGTTAGTGTGAGTAGCACCTGGCAGCCACATTGCACTTGTTCGGAGCGCGCAGATATACCCAGCTATGGCCATTGGCTGCGTTTATGGTTTGGGTGATAGTGTTAGTGTGAGTAGCATCTGGCAGCCAAAATGCACTTGCTACGATCGCTCAGATATACCCAGCTATGCACATTGGCTGCGTATATGGTTTGGGTTGTAGTGTTAGTGTGAGTAGCATCTGGCAGCCACATTGCATTTGTTAGGAGCGCTCAGATATACCCAGCTAAGGCCATTGGCTGCGTTTATGGTTTGGGTGATAGTGTTAGTGTGAGCAGCATCTTGCAGCCACATTGCACTTGCTAGAAGCGCTCAGATATACCCAGCTATGGCCATTGGCTGCGTTTATAATTTGGGTGGTAGTGTTAGTGTGAGTAGCATCTGGCAGCCACATTGCACTTGTTAGGAGCGCTCAGATATACCCAGCTAAGGCCATTGGCTGCGTTTATGGTTTGGGTGATAGTGTTAGTGTGAGCAGCATCTGGCAGCCACATTGCACTTGCTAGAAGCGCTCAGATATACCCAGCTATGGCCATTGGCTGCGTTCATAATTTGGGAGGTAGTGTTAGTGTGAGTAGCATCAGGCAGCCACATTGCACTTGTTAGGAGCGCTCAGATATACCCAGCTATGGCCATTGGCTGCTTTTATGGTATGGGTGATAGTGTTAGAGTGAGTAGCATGTGACAGCCACATTGCACTTGTTAGGAACGCTCAGATATACCCAGCTATGGCCATTGCCTGCGTTTATGGTTTGGGTGATAGTGTTAGTGTGAGTAGCACCTGGCAGCCACATTGCACTTGTTCGGAGCGCGCAGATATACCCAGCTATGGCCATTGGCTGCGTTTATGGTTTGGTTGATAGTGTTAGTGTGAGTAGCATCTGGCAGCCAAAATGCACTTGCTACGATCGCTCAGATATACCCAGCTATTGCCATTGGCTTCGTTTTTGGTTTGTGTGAAGTGTGAGTGTGAGTAGCATCTGGCAGCCAATTGCACTTTTTAGGAGCGCTCAGATATACCCAGCTATTGCCATTGGCTGCATTTATGGTCTGGGTGGTAGTGATAGTGTGAGTAGCATCTGGCAGCCACATTGCACTTGTTAGGAGAGCTCAGATATACCCAGCTATTGCCATTGGCTGCGTTTATGGTTTGGGTGATAGTGATTGTGAGAGTAGCATCTGGCAGCCACATTGCACTTGCTAGGAGCGCTCAGATATACCCAGCTATGGCCATTGGCTGCGTTCTTGGTTTGGGTGATAGTGTTACTGTCAGTAGCATCTGGCAGCCACATTGCACTTGCTAGGAGCGCTGAGATATACCCAGCTATTGCCATTGGCTGCATTTATGGTCTGGGTGGTAGTGATAGTGTGAGTAGCATCTGGCAGCCACATTGCACTTGTTAGGAGCGCTCAGATATACCCAGCTATTGCCTTTGTCTGCGTTTATGGTTTGGGTGATAGTGATTGTGAGAGTAGCATCTGGCAGCCAAATTGCACTTGTTAGGAGCCCTCGCTCAGATATACCCAGCTATGGTCAATGGCTGTGTTTATGGTTTGGGTGATAGTGATGGAGTGCGTAGCATCTGGCAGCCACATTGCACTTGCTAGGAGCACTCAGACATGCCCAGCTATGGCCATTGGCTGCGTTTATGTTTAGGGTGATAGTGTTAGTTTGAGTAGCATCAGGCAGCCAATTGCACCTTTTAGGAGCGCTCACATATACCCAGCTATAGCCATTGGCTGCGTTTGTGGTTTGGGTGATATTGTTACTGTCAGCAGCATCTGGCAGCCACATTGCACTTGCTAGGAGCGCTCAGATATACCCAGCTATGGCCATTGGCTGCGATTATGGTTTTGGTGATAGTGATGGTGTGAGTAGCATCTGGCAGCCACATTGCACAAGTTAGGAGCCCTCGCTCAGATATACCCAGCTATGGCCATTGGCTGCGTTTATAGTTTGGATGAGAGTGTTAGTGTGAGTAGCATCTGGCAGCCACATTGCACTTGCTAGGAGCGCTCAGTTTTACCCAGCTATGGCCATTGGATGCGTTTTTGGTTTGGTTGATAGTGTTACTCTCAGTAGCATCTGGCAGCCACATTGCACTTGCTAGGAGCGCTCAGATATACCCAGCTATGGCCGTTGGCTGCGTTTTTGGTTTGGGTGATAGTGTTACAGTCAGTAGCATCTGGCAGCCACATTACACTTGCTAGGAGCACTCAGATTTACCCAGCTATGACCATTGGCTGCGTTTTTGGTTTGGTTGATAGTGTTACTCTCAGTAGCATCTGGCAGCCACATTACACTTGCTAGGAGCGCTCAGTTTTGCCCAGCTATGGCCATAGGCTGCGTTTATGGCTTGGGTGGAAGTGTATGTGAGTAGCATCTGGCAGCTACATTGCACTTGTTAGGAGCTCTCAGATATACCCAGCTATGGCCATTGGCTGCGTTTATGGTTTGAGTGATAGTGTTACTGTCAGTAGCATCTGGCAGCCACATTGCACTTGCTAGGAGCACTCAGATATACCCAGCTATGGCCATTGGCTGCGTTTAAGGTTTGGGTGATAGTGTTACTGTCAGTAGCATCAGGCAGCCACATTGCACTTGCTAGGAGCTCTCAGTTTTAGCCAGCTATGGCCATTGGCTGACTTTTGGTTTGGTTGATAGTGTTACTCTCAGTAGCATCTGGCAGCCACATTGCACTTGCTAGGAGCGCTCAGACATACCCAGCTATGGCCATTGGCTGCGTTTATGGTATGGGTGATAGTGTTACTGTCAGTAGCATCTGGCAGCCGCATTGCACTTGCTAGGAGCGCTCAGTTTTACCCAGCTATAGCCATTGGCTGCGTTTAAGGTTTGGGTGGTAGTGTAAGTTTGAGTAGCATCTTGCAGCCAATTGCACTTGTTAGGAGCGCTCAGATATACCCTTCTATGGCCATTGGCTTCGTTTATGGTTTGGGTGATAGTGTTACTGTCAGGAGCATCTGGCAGCCACATTGCACTTGCTAGGAGCGCTCAGATATACCCACCTATGGCCACTGGCTGCGTTTATGGTTTGGGTGATAGTGTTACTGTCAGGAGCATCTGGTAGCCACATTGCATTTGCTAGGAGCCCTCAGTTTTACCCAGCTATGGCCCTTGGCTGCGTTTAAGGTTTGGGTGGTAGTGTTTGTGTGAGTAGCATCTGGCAGCCAATTGCACTCGTTAGGAGCGCTCAGATATACCCAGCTATGGCCATTGGCTGCGTTTATGGTTTGGGTGAGGGTGTTAGTGTGAGTAGCATCTGGCAGCCAATTGCACTTTTTAGGAGCGCTCAGATATACCCAGCTATTGCCATTGGCTGCGTTTATGGTCTGGGTGGTAGTGATAGTGTGAGTAGCATCTGGCAGCCACATTGCACTTGTTAGGAGAGCTCAGATATACCCAGCTATTGCCATTGGCTGCGTTTATGGTTTGGGTGATAGTGATTGTGAGAGTAGCATCTGGCAGCCAAATTGCACTTGTTAGGAGCCGTCGCTCAGATATACCCAGCTATGGTCAATTGCTGTGTTTATGGTTTGGGTGATAGTGATGGTGTGCGTAGCATCTGGCAGCCACATTGCACTTGCTAAGAGCGCTCAGACATACCCAGCTATGGCCATTAGCTGCGTTTATGTTTAGGGTGATAGTGTTAGTGTGAGTAGCATCAGGCAGCCAATTGCACCTTTTAGGAGCGCTCACATATACCCAGCTATAGCCATTGGCTGCGTTTATGGTTTGGGTGATAGTGTTACTGTCAGCAGCATCTGGCAGCCACATTGCACTTGCTAGGAGCGCTCAGATATACCCAGCTATGACCATTGGCTGCGATTATGGATTTGGTGATAGTGATGGTGTGAGTAGCATCTGGCAGCCACATTGCACTTGTTAGGAGCCCTCGCTCAGATATACCCAGCTATGGCCATTGGCTGCATTTATAGTTTGGGTGAGGGTGTTAGTGTGAGTAGCATCTGGCAGCCACATTGAACTTGCTAGGAGCGCTCAGATATACCCAGCGATGGCCATTGGCTGCGTTATGGTTTGGGTGATAGCGATGGTGCGAGTAGCATCTGGCAGGCACATTGCACTTGTTAGGAGCGCTCAGATATACCCAGCTATGGCCATTGGCTGTTTGTATGGTTTGGGTGATAGTTATGGTGTGAGTAGCATCTGGCAGTCACTTCGAACTTGCTAGGAGCGCTCAGATATACCGAGCTATGGCCATTGGCTGCGTTTCTGGTTTTGGTTATAGTGATGGTGTGAGTAGCATCTGGCAGCCACGTTGCACTTGTTAGGAGCGCTCAGATATACCCAGGTATGGCCATTGGCTGCGTTTATGGTTTGGGTGATAGTGATGGTGTGAGTAGCATCTGGCAGCCACATTGCACTAGTTAGGAGCGCTCAGAAATACCCAGGTACGGCCATTATCTGCGTTTATGGTTTGGGTGATAGTGATAGTGTGAGTAGCATCTGGCAGCCACATTGCACTTGCTAGGAGCGTTCAGATATACCCAGCTATGGCCATTGGCTGCGTTGTTGGTTTGGGTGATAGTGTTACTGTCAGTAGCATCTGGCAGCCACATTGCACTTGCTAGGAGCGCTCAGTTTTACCCAGCTATGGCCATTGGCTGCGTTTTTGGTTTGGTTGATAGTGTTACTCTCAGTAGCATCTGGCAGACACATTGCACTTGTTAGGAGCGCTCAGACATACCCAGCTATGGCCATTGGCTGCGTTTATGGTTTGGGTGATAGTGTTAGTGTGAGTAGCATCTGGCAGCCTCATTGCACTTGCTAGGAGCGCTCAGATATACCCAGCTATGGCCATTGACTGCGTTTTTGGTTTGGTTGATAGTTTTACTCTCAGTAGCATCTGGCAACCACATTGCACTTGCTAGGAGCGCTCAGTTTTACCCAGCTATGGCCATAGGCTGCGTTTATGGCTTGGGTGGAAGTGTATGTGAGTAGCATCTGGCAGCTACATTGCACTTGTTAGGAGCGCTCAGATATACCCAGCTATGGCCATTGGCTGCGTTTATGGTTTGAGTGATAGTGTTACTGTCGGTAGCATCTGGCAGCCACATTGCACTTGCTAGGAGCACTCAGATATACCCAGCTATGGCCATTGGCTGCGTTTATGGTTTGGGTGATAGTGTTACTGTCAGTAGCATCTGGCAGCCACATTGCACTTGCTAGGAGCGCTCAGTTTTAGCCAGCTATGGCCATTGGCTGCGTTTTTGGTTTGTTTGATAGTGTTACTCTCAGTAGCATCTGGCAGCCACATTGCACTTGCTAGGAGTGCTCAGACATACCCAGCTATGGCCATTGGCTGCGTTTATGGTTTGGGTGATAGTGTTAGTGTCAGTAGCATCTGGCAGCCAAATTGCACTTGCTAGGAGCGCTCAGTTTTACCCAGCTATAGCCATTGGCTGCGTTTATGATTTGGGTGGTAGTGTTAGTTTGAGTAGCATCTGGCAGCCAATTGCACTTGTTAGTAGCGCTCAGATATACCCAACTATGGCCATTGGCTTCGTTTATGGTTTGGGTGATAGTGTTACTGTCAGGAGCATCTGGCAGCCACATTGCACTTGCTAGGAGCGCTCAGATATACCCACCTATGGCCATTGGCTGCGTTTATGGTTTGGGTGATAGTGTTACTGTCAGGAGCATCTGGTACCACATTGCACTTGCTAGGAGCCCTCAGTTTTACCCAGCTATGGCCTTTGGCTGCGTTTAAGGTTTGGGTTGTAGTGTTTGTGTGAGTAGCATCTGGCAGCCAATTGCACTCGTTAGGAGCGCTCAGATATACGCAGCTATGGCCATTGGCTGCGTTTATGGTTTGGGTGATAGTGTTACTGTCAGTAGCATCTGGCAGCCACATTGCACTTGTTAGGAGCGCTCAGATATACCCAGCTATGCCCATTGGCTGCGTTTACGGTTTGGGTTTGGGGTCTAAGGGGTAGGCTTTCTACTCAAAT
This sequence comes from Meconema thalassinum, assembly GCA_946902985.2. NCBI lineage: Eukaryota > Metazoa > Arthropoda > Insecta > Orthoptera > Tettigoniidae > Meconema > Meconema thalassinum. The sequence goes on from OX336390.1 coordinate 991,238,291, forward strand.
GTCAACCTCACCTGCATGTGGTGCGCCCTGCTTTAGACTAACGTGGCTCTGACGACCGAGTGACTCCCGGGATAAGGAGTCCCCCACTATCATGCCACCGGCTCCCCAGGGAGGCGAATGAGCTTGTATTGGTTAGGGCACTCTCTTGCCCTTGGGACAGGAAACTTTCCCTAAAGGCGGATGAACCACCTGTGTTCAACGGCATAGATAGTCCTCAACGGCGGACCAGGCATAAGGGCAATGAGTCCCTCTTTGGCTGGAATGTCGGATGAAGGCTGCAGTGACTAGGATTTATTCAATCGTCTTGCATTTGCTTGCCATTGAACATCTTTCCTATGCCATCAAGGAATGTGCGTTTGTCTTCCAACAACATTTGACTTTCTTCAAAGTCCTGCGGCGATCAAGAAGTTGCGACGGGGGCAGGATTGTGATGTTTGGGAGCCTCTAGTGATAACTTGGCACGTAGGCGGTAGATGTGTGATCGGTCATCTTGCTTAGGGTTGTGGCTGTAGAGCAATTCGGCCGCTGCAACTACGACTGAGCAGTCCTATTTAGGGTCCACTCTGCTCACCCCACATGGGGAAGGGGCTAGAAAAGGTGTCCTAAACATAGTCAGCCACTTATACTACCGATTGGATAGCCGCGTCCAAAGGTGTCACCTCCATGCGGTCGAAAATATATAAGTAACAAATTTTATTTTTCAACCTGAAATGTAAAAACACTCACTGATGACCCCGAAAATGAGAGACCTGAAAGGTGCGCCGATCAAGGTCTATTAATAATAATAATAATGCGCGTCAGAGTAGCAGTGGAAGAATAAAATCAACAAGGTCGCAAATGGGTGGGGGAAAAGACGTCTTGCTCGACCCGGTGCTGGGCCCAAGGTTTTCGGAGCGAGCAAAAGATGATTTCCAAAAAACCAAATGCAAACAAATAATTGCTTAATGCAACAATCAAAAGTCCAAAAATGAGATTCCCATAAAATTAATTAAACAAATCCCAGAGGCGTGTTAATCGTGCCTTTGTTACGTCACAAAGACAAGATTGACGAAATCGAGATAAGGATAAGGATAAGGAAGGGGAACTTAAATATAAGAAATGAAAAGACAAGGGAGCTATATTACTTAAAATATAAAAATGTATTGAGGATAAAAGAAAGAGCGTGTACACGAAATAAACATATTATTTAAAACAAAGAAAAAGGCAAGCTATGACAAGATCAGTAATACAAAAGAAACCCAATACCAAGAATAAAGAATTCAAAAACTAAAAAAAACTGAAAAGCACGACAGAACCTGAGTACCGCTCAACAACATGAATCTAACGAAAAGATACAAACTTGAAAGAAAATAAAACGAAACTTACAAAAGTTAGAGAGAAACGACAAACTTGCAAAAAGTCAAACTTCGAACTGCTAAGACGCGAAGCTTTTCATGATGTTATGTAAACATACCGGAGGGAAGGGGGAGGAGTGAGGGGAGTAAAACAAAGGGGAGAGAGATCTCACGGAGATAGGAGGAAGGAGAAGACAAGGGGAATTATAATTAAGTTATGTAATACGGCGAAAATCGAAAGAGAAAAACAAAACAAAAGGAAAATGAGATATACGGAGATACCTTACATTACAATTGACTTGGGACGAAAGAGACCGGTAAAAATCGAAAGCACGCTATAATAAAATAGGCTTATATTCCAACATAATGCCGTACCAACGCGACATGTAAAAAAAAGAATAATATGACATCGGAGCTGGAGAAAATCCCAGTTAACCACCGTCACATATATTCTATAAACAAAAGGGACACGTATTAGTGGGACGTTGGACATCAGTCCCGTTACCTCACACATACTGTCCACAAACAAAGGTCCAATTGCTACCAATCAAATGAAACATTTGTGGTACAAAGAGACACCGACGCAAAAGACGAGCACTAAGGCCCGACAGGAAATATATATAAGCCAAGACGCAGAAACGCAATACTTTCGAATCTTACAGGTATTAACCAAAATAATAAAACTGTGAGAAGGGCACATAACAAAAGCAACAAAAAGAACTCCGCCGTATGACATTACGCAAGGTCCCGGAGATCTGGTTCAAGGATTAAAATACTAACAATAACATCTTGAAAAGGAAAGAGAATTAAGCAAAAGAAGGAACGTTTAACAAAAACAATTACATTGCGTTAGATAGAAATACATTGAGCCGTACTCACATTCCGCTGCGCCATGAGGGTGGGCCTCTGCCCGAATACACACGTTCGCCTTACATCTCGGCGCGTCTAAGACTGACCAAGCTTCTGTCCCCCCAGAGGGGAGAGAAGCCTCTCAGAAAAATCAAATGCGTAGTTTGGGAGTGGCCCCAAACTCGCGTCAAATATTGTCAGAGCCAATGGCAGAACGAATTGCACAACAAAATGCAAGGTAGCAACAACACTAGCCAATACGAGAGAACAAGGCAGTATGTAGCCAGGGGTTGCACAACGTTAGACAGAGAGATACATACAGACAAACTGCGCACTTTTAAACTCTCGAGGCGTAATATAGAGATGTCACAACACATGACAATAATAATAATAATAATCATGATGATAATAATAATAATTACAATAAATTCTGAAAAGTGGTTCAAATTCCACCGCTTTCTCCAAAAAAAATTCTTTTACATAACAAAGGCATAAAAGAATTTTTTCTTTTTCATAACAAAATTATATAAAATAACATTCTTCGATTAGATACATTTGAACAGGGTGAAGGAAAGAAGATTACATCATGTACACCAGATACACACATGAAAAATTAAGACATAATAAAATGTTCTCACATTTCTCTTATTCATAAGACGCAGCTTAATTAAAAGTTCTTTGAACGTCATAACTTCCATAAAAGGCTTGACGAAACGCAAGTCTCTTTTCTCAAACACACATATATTTTCATACACACGTATTCACGAAGATGTTCACTGGTGAGGAAATTTTTTTCTTTTTTGGTACGAAAGAAAAAAAAGACTTTAAAATGAAATTAAAACAACAAAAATTGAAATTATATAAAGGATCAGTACAGCCGTGAAATAAAGGCGGATCCTACCTCTACTGCACGTCAATACGTCACACATATTAAAAATGGATGTACCAAAAAGAAAATAATGATAATAAAACGGTCAATCTTGAGCTAGACTCTGCCAGATGACGTGGAGAAAGCGAAGTCTTCTTAATGGCGACCTTCTGGAAATCAGCCAATTTTCTAATAATAAAAGAAAGAAAAAGGTTAAATCATGATCACAAAAAAATATAAAGGGGAGCACCCTGTATACAAAATAAGGCTTGCGTCGGGGAAATATTTGGGGTTACATAAGCTCCGTAAGAGGGAAAGTGGATTCATTCTGCCAGCTGGAAAGTAAAAGTATGAATAGGCAGGGTCGTCAGACCAAATGAAAGAAGAGAAAACGAGCCGTGAACGGGGTCTAAAGGATACACCGGCCACTTCTCAGGTACTTGGAGACTAGCTATCGCTACCGGAAACACTCTCCAAATATATGACAGATACAGGAAAATAATACACATTATCTTAGAGAAAACATTAGATTGAAATGATTTATAAAAACATGATATCACAAAAACGTAAAACAGAAGTTACGATAAATAGTAAACAACTATATCAATAAACAAATCCCTGTCACTACAAGAAAAGAATGTAAGTCAACAGACCATCTCAGGCGTTGTCGAACAATAGCAAGTCGTGTCTGCAGCTCGGACAATGGGCCGGCCGGCTCCCTACAACAAAAGCAGGCAGGTACCGGAAATTGCCTTAGGCAGAAGTATAGTTCAACACATCTTTCGAAATCCTCCGTGTAACTCAGGCGGCCACGGGTGTCTCCTGCCTAACTAGATACATAGTAGGAGTAAAGGGGAAAAATGTACTAATAACATTCATCAAAAGACATTAGATACTAACAAATGAAAAGGAATAATAACTCAAAGTAGCTGTCGAAACAAAAAATACCATTCCGGACAGAGAACGAAAATCCAAATAATTACGTTACAAAATACCTTCCAAATAAAAGGAACAGACTGGAACCTCGCATAAAACCAATCAAGACCAGACATACAATCAATCAAACTCGAAACCCAATAATAAATATTACCAACCCACAAAAATAAAATGGTTACAGCGTCAATATACGGGCCGTAGACCTCAGAGGTACCGCATAAAAAAAATTAAAGACAGAGAGGGTATGGCCTATCCCATACAAATATAAGAAAATTGGGTAATGCACGCCAGAGTAGTTCACACGAACATCAATGTCCCATACCAAGGATGCCGTAGACCTAAAATGGTTGGTATCTCTGAGTAATACTTATCGTATATTTGGTTTGCCAATAAAAACGAATAAATAGTTCGTAAGTAATATATATATAGTTTAAATTGAATAGGGTATAAAATCAAAATTGAACTAAATTTGAAACCACCCACAAATAACTGTTGATAAAAATTCATTAAACTCATTGACACACACATTCATCTCAAAATACAACCAACAACAACAACACTACATACATACTCCTTCCCATAAACAAATCGAAATTTCCCCATTACATCAGAATGCTAATATGAGTCGTTGGAACACCATGGAAACTCAAATAACGGACTACAGGTCATCGTGACAAACTTCATCCCATACTAAAGATTGACGACTCGTGTAGAATCTATGTACACCCTAAGTGGGCGTCGAAGCCGTGGGACAGGTCCCAAACCCTAATTCCGACGGAGACCTCACCTAGCAGGTTTCCCAACGAAATACACACTGCCATACTGAACATATAGTAACATCAAGCTTACCGTATATAAACAATTTTAAATGAAAACCTACATTGAAATCCCCTGACAAAAATAAAACAATCACCCTCCCTAATTATGAAACAAACTTAACTCCCAATCATAACACACATAATAGCTCAACAGACCATTCATAACTGAGACAACAAACACTTTACTAACATCAAACGTTAGTATAATTACGCGAGGCTCAAGGGGGGGGGGGGGGTCGGGGTGACCGTAGGATTTAAAGAGACGGTTCCCATAAGTGGGCCGGGGAAAACTTCGGAGAAAGAGGGGCGGGGGTTTTAGGCTGTACGGTAATGACAAGAAACCTGTCAGCAGCTGTTCCAGACTGAGACGTTTGAAGGGGTGAGGTGAGTTCTGAGAAATATCACAGTTAACAAAGCGACTATTAACAACAAAGGTAAGGACTCAAACCCTTGAGAGAAATGCGTTTTCTACTTCACAGAAAGTAAAATAAAAACGTCCACAACACTGACGAAATGAAAAAGAAGAGAAAGCAAACAAAATTTCCTGTCGCCTTAAAATCACCGTTAACTAAACAAATGTCTACTAGAGGAAGCAAATACATAAAATTAGGTTACAATACCGTGACGTGTCGTGTTCCAGCGATGCGATGTACTCACTGATATGTTGCCACTGTTCACCTCGAAGCTGGGTCATTTGGATGTCTTGTTTACTTGAGGGACAAAACCACCTTTCCTTGGAGATGGGTTTCCTGGATGCCCGTAGTTCACACAGAAAGTAACTTCACCCTTTCTTCAGGGGTGGGGAAAAAACAATTCACTGAATTCCTTAAACTCAAAGAAAAACAAATTTTAATACAATGTAAATGAAGAGAAAAATAATAAAAGGTTAATAACTTGAGAGAGGAGAGGAGGGAACGATTTCGCACGCAACCACGCGATCTGCTACCATTGCGCCGATCAAGGTCTATTAATAATAATAATAATGCGCGTCAGAGTAGCAGTGGAAGAATAAAATCAACAAGGTCGCAAATGGGTGGGGGAAAAGACGTCTTGCTCGACCCGGTGCTGGGCCCAAGGTTTTCGGAGCGAGCAAAAGATGATTTCCAAAAAACCAAATGCAAACAAATAATTGCTTAATGCAACAATCAAAAGTCCAAAAATGAGATTCCCATAAAATTAATTAAACAAATCCCAGAGGCGTGTTAATCGTGCCTTTGTTACGTCACAAAGACAAGATTGACGAAATCGAGATAAGGATAAGGATAAGGAAGGGGAACTTAAATATAAGAAATGAAAAGACAAGGGAGCTATATTACTTAAAATATAAAAATGTATTGAGGATAAAAGAAAGAGCGTGTACACGAAATAAACATATTATTTAAAACAAAGAAAAAGGCAAGCTATGACAAGATCAGTAATACAAAAGAAACCCAATACCAAGAATAAAGAATTCAAAAACTAAAAAAAACTGAAAAGCACGACAGAACCTGAGTACCGCTCAACAACATGAATCTAACGAAAAGATACAAACTTGAAAGAAAATAAAACGAAACTTACAAAAGTTAGAGAGAAACGACAAACTTGCAAAAAGTCAAACTTCGAACTGCTAAGACGCGAAGCTTTTCATGATGTTATGTAAACATACCGGAGGGAAGGGGGAGGAGTGAGGGGAGTAAAACAAAGGGGAGAGAGATCTCACGGAGATAGGAGGAAGGAGAAGACAAGGGGAATTATAATTAAGTTATGTAATACGGCGAAAATCGAAAGAGAAAAACAAAACAAAAGGAAAATGAGATATACGGAGATACCTTACATTACAATTGACTTGGGACGAAAGAGACCGGTAAAAATCGAAAGCACGCTATAATAAAATAGGCTTATATTCCAACATAATGCCGTACCAACGCGACATATAAAAAAAAGAATAATATGACATCGGAGCTGGAGAAAATCCCAGTTAACCACCGTCACATATATTCTATAAACAAAAGGGACACGTATTAGTGGGACGTTGGACATCAGTCCCGTTACCTCACACATACTGTCCACAAACAAAGGTCCAATTGCTACCAATCAAATGAAACATTTGTGGTACAAAGAGACACCGACGCAAAAGACGAGCACTAAGGCCCGACAGGAAATATATATAAGCCAAGACGCAGAAACGCAATACTTTCGAATCTTACAGGTATTAACCAAAATAATAAAACTGTGAGAAGGGCACATAACAAAAGCAACAAAAAGAACTCCGCCGTATGACATTACGCAAGGTCCCGGAGATCTGGTTCAAGGATTAAAATACTAACAATAACATCTTGAAAAGGAAAGAGAATTAAGCAAAAGAAGGAACGTTTAACAAAAACAATTACATTGCGTTAGATAGAAATACATTGAGCCGTACTCACATTCCGCTGCGCCATGAGGGTGGGCCTCTGCCCGAATACACACGTTCGCCTTACATCTCGGCGCGTCTAAGACTGACCAAGCTTCTGTCCCCCCAGAGGGGAGAGAAGCCTCTCAGAAAAATCAAATGCGTAGTTTGGGAGTGGCCCCAAACTCGCGTCAAATATTGTCAGAGCCAATGGCAGAACGAATTGCACAACAAAATGCAAGGTAGCAACAACACTAGCCAATACGAGAGAACAAGGCAGTATGTAGCCAGGGGTTGCACAACGTTAGACAGAGAGATACATACAGACAAACTGCGCACTTTTAAACTCTCGAGGCGTAATATAGAGATGTCACAACACATGACAATAATAATAATAATAATCATGATGATAATAATAATAATTACAATAAATTCTGAAAAGTGGTTCAAAGGAGAACAGCTATTGTGGGTAGAGAGCTACGGAGTTATGACATTGACATAGCAGCACTTCAGGAGACCCGTCTTGCTGAGGAAGGTCTGTTGAATGAGCAAGGTGCAGGGTACAGCTTCTATTGGAAGGGTAAACGCGAGGAAGAACACAGAATACATGGAGTTGGCTTTGCCATTAAGAGCAAGCTTCTCAAGGATATGTCAGAGCTTCCAACTGGGTATAATGAACGCCTCAAGACACTAAGACTTCGGTTATTTAACAACCAGCATGCCACGGTGATCAGCGCATACGCCCCCACACTAGATGCTGATGATGACATTAAGGAATGTTTCTATTCAGATCTGGATACCGTCCTATCAAACATCAACCGTGAAGATAGGATCATCTTACTCGGAGATGTTAACGCTAGAGTGGGCAGGGACCACAATGTTTGGAATGGTGTCAATGGTAAGGAGGGAGTTGGGAGCGAAAACTCCAATGGTATCAGACTGCTCTCCAAATGCACTGAACATAAATTGGTAATCACCAATACTATCTTTCGCCAAAAGAATCGCTTTAAAACATCATGGCAGCACCCTAGATCCAAGCACTGGCATCTTATTGATTATGTGATTGTGCGCAGGAACGATTTACGAGATGTTCTTATCACCGAAGCAATGACAGGAGCCGATGACTGTTGGACAGATCACCGGCTTATCAGATCAGTTATGCGTATACCATTATCCACACAGAGGAGGAAGCAACAGAAGAGCTGTAGGCATATATTTGATACCGAGAAGTTTGGTAAGTCAGAGCATATCTCCCAATATAAAGAGTTGCTTAGCCAGACACTGCCACAGGAATACCATCCAGATGTAACACTGCACTGGGAGAGTCTGAAGACCGCTATTCAATATGCTTGCAAGGAAACGCTGGGATATAAGACCAGGAAACATCAAGACTGGTTTGATGGAAATGATGAAGAAATTGAAGCATTAATCTCAGAAAAGAGAAAAGCCTTGCAAACTTGGAGAAATGATATGAACGCCCGTACTAAGAAAGACGCATTTTGTCTTGCGAAGAGGAACTCGTGCGCTCAAAAATGCATGGTGGACATCCAAAGCTAAAGAGCTGCAATATCTAGCAGACAAAGATTCGCGACAGTTCTTCCAAGCCACAAAAGCGATTTATGGCCCCTCCACGTTTGGTAGAAATGCACTCTGGTCCAGTGACAAAAATACACTTCTAAAAGATCAATACTCCATCATGAATAGGTGGAAGGAGCATTTTGAAGACCTCTTGAACCAGGACTCAGTTATTGATGTGCAGGTGTATGATATATTATAACGTATGATATATTAGAACAAGCACCCACCAAGGAAGAACGCGGTACCCTGCCAACACTAGATGAGGTTCAGTGTGCTATTAATCAAGCAAGGCGATACAAAGCAACTGGATGTGATGGAATACCAGCGGAAGCTCTCAAAGAAGGAGGTGAGGAACTCATAAGCCACATATATGATCTTATCATTAAAATTTGGAGAACTGAAAAAATGCCTGCTGATTTCAGAGATAGTCTGATAGTTCCCATATTTAAGAAAAGTGATCGTGCAGACTGCAAAAAACTATCGTGGTTTATCTTTGTTATCATGCCTTGGAAAGCTTATTGCTCGTATTTTGGCGAATCGTATGCTATCCCTGGTGGAGAAAATACTCCCAGAGAGCCAATGTGGTTTCAGGCCTTCTAGAGGAACTGCAGATATGATATTCACTGTTCGTCAGCTTCAGGAGAAATGTAGAGAGCAAAATAGACCTCTTTATATTGCCTTTATAGACCTCTGTAAGGCATTTGAATCGGTAAACCGCGAAGGCTTGTGGAAGATTTTAGCATTGTATGGTTTTCCACTGAAATTTATTACCATCTTAAGACTACTCCACACTGATATGAAGGCAAATGTCATTGGTAACGACTTTATTGGAGAACCATTTCATATAAATACCGGCGTTAAACAAGGCTGTGTGATTGCCCCAACATTGTTTTTTCTGTACGTTGCCACTGTCATGCAGTTAGTCAATGAAGATCTTCCTACAGGCATACAGATAACTTACAGGATGGATAGGAAGATCTTTAATTTGAGCCATCTAAGGACAAGGACTCGAACATCTCCTGCTGCATTGGTTGAGTTACAGTACGCCGATGATAATGCAGTTGTAGCTCAATCAGAGGACGAACTTAGGAAAATCCTGAATGCTTTTTCTTCAGCATACAAAATGATTGGGCTGAAACTTAACACCAGTAAAACCCAAGTCCTCTACCAACCAGCCCCTGGACAAGGACAAAGAGACATCAATGTCACCAACAACGGAGCGAAGCTTCAAGAAGTTAACACCTTTTCTTATCTTGGCAGCACCCTGTCATCAAGTGCAAATATAGATTCCGAAATCCAACACAGGATTATCCGTGCTGAGGCATCCTTTGCAAGATTGAGGTCTAGAGTTTTTGACAACCATGATATCAATGCTGCAACGAAGATCCTTGTGGACAACTCGGTTGTAGTTCCCACCTTACTTTACGGATCTGAATCCTCGACATGCTACAGATGTCATTTTAAAAAGCTGGAGCAATATCACCAGTGTTGCTTGAGGAGAATTCTCAGTGCGACATGGCAAGACAAACGCACAAACACCAGCATTTTCGAAGAAGCACAGACTACCAGTGTTGAAGCCATGCTTTTAAATCGTCAGCTGCGATGGACAGGACACGTAATCCGCATGCCCAATAATCACATTCCCAAGCAAGTGTTTTGCTCTGAACTAACTGAGGGCAAGCGCTGTGTGCGAGGTCCGAGGAAGCGATTCAAAGCCGTACTAAAGGCTAATATGCAAATGTGCCATATTGATATCAATAACTGGGAGGCCTTAGCTCTTGATCGCTCATCTTGGAGAACAATTGTTCATCGTGGTGCGATACTGTTGGAAGAAAACCGCCGACGTATGACAGAAGATCGGAGGCAGCGCAGAAAGAACACAGTGTTCATTTGAAGACAGGGAATGAATGCGGATGTCTCACCTGGACCTGATACTACCTGTCATCACTGCGGGAAACTGTGTCTCTCCCGCATTGGGCTTTTTAGTCACCTCCGGACTCATCGATGAAGAGTCATTCAGCATTGGAAGGCCAAACTACTCGAGACGAGTGTTTGCTATCATCATGATTTGGGTGATAGTGTTAGTGTGAGTAGCAACTGACAGCCACATTGCACTTGTTACGAGCGCTCAGATATACCCAGCTATGGCCATTGGCTGCGTTTATGGTTTGGGTGATAGTGTTAGTGTGAGTAGCATATGACAGCCACATTGCACTTGATACGAGCGCTCAGATATACCCAGCTATGACCATTGGCTGCGTTTATGGATTGGGTGATAGTGATAGTGTGACTAGCATGTGGCAGCTACATTGCACCTGTTAGGAGCGCTCAGATATACCCAGCTATGGCCATTGGCTGCGTTTATGGTTTGGGTGATAGTGTTACTGTCAGTAGCATCTGGCAGCCACATTACACTTGCTAGGAGCGCTCAGATTTACCCAGCTATGGCCATTGGATGCGTTTTTGGTTTGGTTGATAGTGTTACCCTCAGTAGCATCTGGCAGCCACATTGCACTTGATAGGAGCGCTCAGATATACCCAGCTAAGGCCGTTGGCTGCGTTTTTGGTTTGGGTGATAGTGTTACTGTCAGTAGCATCTGGCAGCCACATTACACTTGCTAGGAGCACTCAGATTTACCCAGCTATGGCCATTGGCTGCGTTTTTGGTTTGGTTGATAGTGTTACTCTCAGTAGCATCTGGCAGCCACATTACACTTGCTAGGAGCGCTCAGTTTTACCCAGCTATGGCCATAGGCTGCGTTTATGGCTTGGGTGGAAGTAAATGTGAGTAGCATCTGGCAGCTACATTGCACTTGTTAGGAGCGCTCAGATATACCCAGCTATGGCCATTGGCTGCGTTTATGGTTTGAGTGATAGTGTTACTGTCAGTAGCATCTGGCAGCCACATTGCACTTGCTAGGAGCACTCAGATATACCCAGCTATGGCCATTGGCTGCGTTTATGGTTTGGGTGATAGTGTTACTGTCAGTAGCATCAGGCAGCCACATTGCACTTGCTAGAAGCGCTCAGTTTTAGCCAGCTATGGCCATTGGCTGTATTTTTGGTTTGGTTGATAGTGTTACTCTCAGTAGCATCTGGCAGCCACATTGCACTTGCTAGGAGCGCTCAGACATACCCAGCTATGGCCATTGGCTGCGTTTATGGTATGGGTGATAGTGTTACTGTCAGTAACATCTGGCAGCCACATTGCACTTGCTAGGAGCGCTCAGTTTTACCCAGCTATAGCCATTGGCTGCGTTTATGGTTTGGGTGGTAGTGTTAGTTTGAGTAGCATCTGGCAGCCAATTGCACTTGTTAGTAGCGCTCAGATATACCCTTCTATGGCCATTGGCTTCGTTTATGGTTTGGGTGATAGTGTTACTGTCAGGAGCATCTGGCAGCCACATTGCACTTGCTAGGAGCGCTCAGATATACCCACCTATGGCCACTGGCTGCGTTTATGGTTTGGGTGATAGTGTTACTGTCAGGAGCATCTGGTAGCCACATTGCACTTGCTAGGAGCCCTCAGTTTTACCCAGCTATGGCCTTTGGCTGCGTTTAAGGTTTGGGTGGTAGTGTTTGTGTGAGTAGCATCTGGCAGCCAATTGCACTCGTTAGGAGCGCTCAGATATACCCAGCTATGGCCATTGGCTGCGTTTATGGTTTGGGTGATAGTGTTACTGTCAGTAGCATCTGGCAGCCAATTGCACTTTTTAGGAGCGCTCAGATATACCCAGCTATTGCCATTGGCTGCGTTTATGGTCTGGGTGTTAGTGATAGTGTGAGTAGCATCTGGCAGCCACATTGCACTTGTTAGGAGAGCTCAGATATACCCAGCTATTGCCATTGGCTGCGTTTATGGTTTGGATGATAGTGATTGTGAGAGTAGTATCTGGCAGCCAAATTGCACTTGTTAGGAGCCCTCGTTCAGATATACCCAGCTATGGTCAATGACTGTGTTTATGGTTTGGGTGATAGTGATGGTGTGCGTAGCATCTGGCAGCCACATTGCACTTGCTAGGAGCGCTCAGACATGCCCAGCTATGGCCATTAGCTGCGTTTATGTTTAGGGTGATAGTGTTAGTGTGAGTAGCATCAGGCAGCCAATTGCACCTTATAGGAGCGCTCATATATACCCACCTATAGCCATTGGCTGCGTTTATGGTTTGGGTGATAGTGTTACTGTCAGCAGCATCTGGCAGCCACATTGCACTTGCTAGGAGCGCTCAGATATACCCAGCTATGGCCATTGGCTGCGATTATGGATTTGGTGATAGTGATGGTGTGAGTAGCATCTGGCAGCCACATTGCACTTGTTAGGAGCCCTCGCTCAGATATACCCAGCTATGGCCATTGGCAGCGTTTATAGTTTGGGTGAGAGTGTTAGTGTGAGTAGCATCTGGCAGCCACATTGAACTTGCTAGGAGCGCTCAGATATACCCAGCTATGGCCATTGGCTGCGTTTATGGTTTGGGTGATAGTGATGGTGCGAGTAGCATCTGGCAGGCACATTGCACTTGTTAGGAGCTCTCAGATATACCCAGCTATGTCCATTGGCTGTTTGTATGGTTTGGGTGATAGTGATGGTGTGAGTAGAATCTGGCAGTCACTTCGAACTTGCTAGGAGCGCTCAGATATACCGAGCTATGGCCATTGGTTGCGTTTCTGGTTTTGGTTATAGTGATGGTGTGAGTAGCATCTGACAGCCACGTTGCACTTGTTAGGAGCGCTCAGATATACCCAGGTATGGCCATTGGCTGCGTTTATGGTTTGGGTGATAGTGATGGTGTGAGTAGCATCTGGCAGCCACATTGCACTTGTTAGGAGCGCTCAGAAATACCCAGGTACGGCCATTAGCTGCGTTTATGGTTTGGGTGATAGTGATAGTGTGAGTAGCATCTGGCAGCCACATTGCACTTGCTAGGAGCGCTCAGATATACCCAGCTAAGGCCATTGGCTGCGTTTTTGGTTTGGTTGATAGTGTTACTCTCAGTAGCATCTGACAGACACATTGCACTTGTTAGGAGCGCTCAGACATACCCAGCTATGGCAATTGGCTGCGTTTATGGTTTGGGTGATAGTGTTACTGTCAGTAGCATCTGGCAGCCACATTACACTTGCTAGGAGCGCTCAGATATACCCAGCTATGGCCATTGGCTGCGTTTTTGGATTGGGTGATAGTGTTACTCTCAGTAGCATCTGGCAGCCACATTACACTTGCTAGGAGCACTCAGATATACCCAGCTATGGCCATTGGCTGCGTTTTTGGTTTGGTTGATAGTGTTACTCTCAGTAGCATCTGGCAGCCACATTGCACTTGCTAGGAGCGCTCAGTTTTACCCAGCTATGGCCATAGGCTGCGTTTATGGCTTGGGTGGAAGTGTATGTGAGTAGCATCTGGCAGCTACATTGCACTTGTTAGGAGCGCTCAGATATACCCAGCTATGGCCATTGGCTGCGTTTATGGTTTGAGTGATAGTGTTACTGTCAGTTGCATCTGGCAGCCACATTGCACTTGCTAGGAGCGCTCAGTTTTAGCCAGCTATGGCCATTGGCTGCGTTTATGGTTTGGGTGATAGTGTTACTGTCAGTAGCATCTGGCAGCCAAATTGCACTTGCTAGGAGCGCTCAGTTTTACCCAGCTATAGCCATTGGCTGCGTTTATGATTTGGGTGGTAGTGTTAGTTTGAGTAGCATCTGGCAGCCAATTGCACTTGTTAGTAGCGCTCAGATATACCCACCTATGGCCATTGGCTTCGTTTATGGTTTGGGTGATAGTGTTACTGTCAGGAGCATCTGGCAGCCACATTGCACTTGCTAGGAGCGCTCAGATATACCCACCTATGGCCATTGGCTGCGTTTATGGTTTGGGTGATAGTGTTACTCTCAGGAGCATCTGGTAGCCACATTGCACTTGCTAGGAGCGCTCAGTTTTACCCAGCTATGGCCTTTGATTTCGTTTTTGGTTTGGTTGATAGTGTTACTCTCAGTAGCATCTGGCAGCCACATTGCACTTGCTAGGAGCGCTCAGATATACCCAGCTATGGCCGTTGGCTGCGTTTTTGGTTTGGGTGATAGTGTTACAGTCAGCAGCATCTGGCAGCCACATTACACTTGCTAGGAGCACTCAGATTTACCCAGCTATGTCCATTGGCTGCGTTTTTGGTTTGGTTGATAGTGTTACTCTCAGTAGCATCTGGCAGCCACATTACACTTGCTAGGAGCGCTCAGTTTTACCCAGCTATGGCCATAGGCTGCGTTTATGGCTTGGGTGGAAGTGTATGTGAGTAGCATCTGGCAGATACATTGCACTTGTTAGGAGCTCTCAGATATACCCAGCTATGGCCATTGGCTGCGTTTATGGTTTGAGTGATAGTGTTACTGTCAGTAGCATCTGGCAGCCACATTGCACTTGCTAGGAGCACTCAGATATACCCAGCTATGGCCATTGGCTGCGTTTATGGTTTGGGTGATAGTGTTACTGTCAGTAGCATCAGGCAGCCACATTGCACTTGCTAGGAGCAATCAGTTTTAGCCAGCTATGGCCATTGGCTGCGTTTTTGGTTTGGTTGATAGTGTTACTCTCAGTAGCATCTGGCAGCCACATTGCACTTGCTAGGAGCGCTCAGACATACCCAGCTATGGCCATTGGCTGCGTTTATGGTATGGGTGATAGTGTTACTGTCAGTAGCATCTGGCAGCCACATTGCACTTGCTAGGAGCGCTCAGTTTTACCCAGCTATAGCCATTGGCTGCGTTTATGGTTTGGGTGGTAGTGTTAGTTTGAGTAGCATCTGGCAGCCAATTGCACTTTTTAGGAGCGCTCAGATATACCCTTCTATGGCCATTGGCTTCGTTTATGGTTTGGGTGATAGTGTTACTGTCAGTAGCATCTGGCAGCCAATTGCACTTTTTAGGAGCGCTCAGATACACCCTGCTATTGCCATTGGCTGCGTTTATGGTCTGGGTGGTAGTGATAGTGTGAGTAGCATCTGGCAGCCACATTGCACTTGTTAGGAGAGCTCAGATATACCTAGCTATTGCCATTGGCTGCGTTTATGGTTTGGGTGATAGTGATTGTGAGAGTAGCATCTGGCAGCCAAATTGCACTTGTTAGGAGCCCTCGCTCAGATATACCCAGCTATGGTCAATTGCTGTGTTTATGGTTTGGGTGATAGTGATGGTGTGCGTAGCATCTGGCAGCCACATTGCACTTGCTGGGAGCGCTCAGACATGCCCAGCTATGGCCATTAGCTGCGTTTATGTTTAGGGTGATAGTGTTAGTGTGAGTAGCATCAGGCAGCCAATTGCACCTTTTAGGAGCGCTCACATATACCCAGCTATAGCCATTGGCTGTGTTTATGGTTTGGGTGATAGTGTTACTCTCAGCAGCATCTGGCAGCCACATTGCACTTGCTAGGAGCGCTCAGATATACCCAGCTATGGCCATTGGCTGCGATTATGGATTTGGTGATAGTGATGGTGTGAGTAGCATCTGGCAGCCACATTGCACTTGTTAGGAGCCCTCGCTCAGATATACCCAGCTATGGCCATTGGCTGCGTTTATAGTTTGGGTGAGGGTGTTAGTGTGAGTAGCATCTGGCAGCCACATTGAACTTGCTAGGAGCGCTCAGATATACCCAGCTATGGCCATTGGCTGCGTTTATGGTTTGGGTGATAGTGATGGTGCGAGTAGCATCTGGCAGGCACATTGCACTTGTTAGGAGCGCTCAGATATACCCAGCTATGGCCATTGGCTGTTTGTATGGTTTGGGTGATAGTTATGGTGTGAGTAGCATCTGGCAGTCACTTCGAACTTGCTAGGAGCGCTCAGATATACCGAGCTATGGCCATTGGCTGCGTTTCTGGTTTTGGTTCTAGTGATGGTGTGAGTAGCATCTGGCAGCCACGTTGCACTTGTTAGGAGCGCTCAGATATACCCAGGTATGGCCATTGACTGCGTTTATGGTTTGGGTGATAGTGATGGTGTGAGTAGCATCTGGCAGGCACATTGCACTTGTTAGGAGCGCTCAGATATACCCAGCTATGGCCATTGGCTGTTTGTATGGTTTGGGTGATAGTTATGGTGTGAGTAGCATCTGGCAGTCACTTCGAACTTGCTAGGAGCGCTCAGATATACCGAGCTATGGCCATTGGCTGCGTTTCTGGTTTTGGTTCTAGTGATGGTGTGAGTAGCATCTGGCAGCCACGTTGCACTTGTTAGGAGCGCTCAGATATACCCAGGTATGGCCATTGACTGCGTTTATGGTTTGGGTGATAGTGATGGTGTGAGTAGCATCTGGCAGCCACATTGCACTTGTTAGGAGCGCTCAGAAATACCCAGGTACGGCCATTATCTGCGTTTATGGTTGTGGTGATAGTGATAGTGTGAGTAGCATCTGGCAGCCACATTGCACTTGCTAGGAGCGCTCAGATATACCCAGCTATGGCCATTGGCTGCGTTGTTGGTTTGGGTGATAGTGTTACTGTCAGTAGCATCTGGCAGCCACATTGCACTTGCTAGGAGCGCTCAGTTTTACCCAGCTATGGCCATTGGCTGCGTTTTTGGTTTGGTTGATAGTGTTACACTCAGTAGCATCTGGCAGACACATTGCACTTGTTAGGAGCGCTCAGACATACCCAGCTATGGGCATTGGCTGCGTTTATGGTTTGGGTGATAGTGTTAGTGTGAGTAGCATCTGGCAGCCACATTGCACTTGCTAGGAGCGCTCAGTTTTACCCAGCTATGGCCATAGGCTGCGTTTATGGCTTGGGTGGAAGTGTATGTGAGTAGCATCTGGCAGCTACATTGCACTTGTTAGGAGCGCTCAGATATACCCAGCTATGGCCATTGGCTGCGTTTATGGTTTGAGTGATAGTGTTACTGTCAGTAGCAACTGGCAGCCACATTGCACTTGCTAAGAGCAGTCAGATATACCCAGCTATGGCCATTGGCTGCGTTTATGGTTTGGGTGATAGTGTTACTGTCAGTAGCATCTGGCAGCCACATTGCACTTGCTAGGAGCGCTCAGACATACCCAGCTATGGCCATTGGCTGCGTTTATGGTTTGGGTGATAGTGTTACTGTCAGTAGCATCTGGCAGCCAAATTGCACTTGCTAGGAGCGCTCAGTTTTACCCAGCTATAGCCATTGGCTGCGTTTATGATTTGGGTGGTAGTGTTAGTTTGAGTAGCATCTGGCAGCCAATTGCACTTGTTAGTAGCGCTCAGATATACCCAACTATGGCCATTGGCTTCGTTTATGGTTTGGGTGATAGTGTTACTGTCAGGAGCATCTGGCAGCCACATTGCACTTGCTAGGAGCGCTCAGATATACCCACCTATGGCCATTGGCTGCGTTTATGGTTTGGGTGATAGTGTTACTGTCAGGAGCATCTGGTAGCCACATTGCACTTGCTAGGAGCCCTCAGTTTTACCCAGCTATGGCCTTTGGCTGCGTTTAAGGTTTGGGTTGTAGTGTTTGTGTGAGTAGCATCTGGCAGCCAATTTCACTCGTTAGGAGCGCTCAGATATACCCAGCTATGGCCATTGGCTGCGTTTATGGTTTGGGTGATAATGTTACTGTCAGTAGCATCTGGCAGCCACATTGCACTTGTTTGGAGCGCTCAGATATACCCAGCTATGCCCATTGGCTGCGTTTATGGTTTGGGTTTGGGGTCTAAGGGGTAGGCTTTCTACTCAAATGTCAACCTCACCTGCATGTGGTGCGCCCTGCTTTAGACTAACGTGGCTCTGACGACCGAGTGACTCCCGGGATAAGGAGTCCCCCACTATCATGCCACCGGCTCCCCAGGGAGGCGAATGAGCTTGTATTGGTTAGGGCACTCTCTTGCCCTTGGGACAGGAAACTTTCCCTAAAGGCGGATGAACCACCTGTGTTCAACGGCATAGAAAGTCCTCAACGGCGGACCAGGCATAAGGGCAATGAGTCCCTCTTTGGCTGGAATGTCGGATGAAGGCTGCAGTGACTAGGATTTATTCAATCGTCTTGCATTTGCTTGCCATTGAACTTCTTTCCTATGCCATCAAGTAATGTGCGTTTGTCTTCCAACAACATTTGACTTTCTTCAAAGTCCTGCGGCGATCAAGAAGTTGCGACGGGGGCAGGATTGTGATGTTTGGGAGCCTCTAGTGATAACTTGGCACGTAGGCGGTAGATGTGTGATCGGTCATCTTGCTTAGGGTTGTGGCTGTAGAGCAATTCGGCCGCTGCAACTACGACTGAGCAGTCCTATTTAGGGTCCACTCTGCTCACCCCACATGGGGAAGGGGCTAGAAAAGGTGTCCTAAACATAGTCAGCCACTTATACTACCGATTGGATAGCCGCGTCCAAAGGTGTCACCTCCATGCGGTCGAAAATATATAAGTAACAAATTTTATTTTTCAACCTGAAATGTAAAAACACTCACTGATGACCCCGAAAATGAGAGACCTGAAAGGAGAACAGCTATTGTGGGTAGAGAGCTACGGAGATATGACATTGACATAGCAGCACTTCAGGAGACCCGTCTTGCTGAGGAAGGTCTGTTGAATGAGCAAGGTGCAGGGTACAGCTTCTTTTGGAAGGGTAAACGTGAGGAAGAACACAGAATACATGGAGTTGGCTTTGCCATTAAGAGCAAGCTTCTCAAGGATATGTCAGAGCTTCCAACTGGGTATAATGAACGCCTCAAGACACTAAGACTTCGGTTATTTAACAACCAGCATGCCACGGTGATCAGCGCATACGCCCCCACACTAGATGCTGATGATGACATTAAGGAATGTTTCTATTCAGATCTGGATACCGTCCTATCAAACATCAACCGTGAAGATAGGATCATCTTACTCGGAGATGTTAACGCTAGAGTGGGCAGGGACCACAATGTTTGGAATGGTGTCAATGGTAAGGATGGAGTTGGGAGCGAAAACTCCAATGGTATCAGACTGCTCTCCAAATGCACTGAACATAAATTGGTAATCACCAATACTATCTTTCGCCAAAAGAATCGCTTTAAAACATCATGGCAGCACCCTAGATCCAAGCACTGGCATCTTATTGATTATGTGATTGTGCGCAGGAACGATTTACGAGATGTTCTTATCACCGAAGCAATGACAGGAGCCGATGACTGTTGGACAGATCACCGGCTTATCAGATCAGTTATGCGTATACCATTATCCACACAGAGGAGGAAGCAACAGAAGAGCTGTAGGCATATATTTGATACCGAGAAGTTTGGTAAGTCAGAGCATATCTCCCAATATAAAGAGTTGCTTAGCCAGACACTGCCACAGGAATACCATCCAGATGTAACACTGCACTGGGAGAGTCTGAAGACCGCTATTCAATATGCTTGCAAGGAAACGCTGGGATATAAGACCAGGAAACATCAAGACTGGTTTGATGAAAATGATGAAGAAATTGAAGCATTAATCTCAGAAAAGAGAAAAGCCTTGCAAACTTGGAGAAATGATATGAACGCCCGTACTAAGAAAGACGCATTTTGTCTTGCGAAGAGGAACTCGTGCGCTCAAAAATGCATGGTGGACATCCAAAGCTAAAGAGCTGCAATATCTAGCAGACAATGATTCGCGACAGTTCTTCCAAGCCACAAAAGCGATTTATGGCCCCTCCACGTTTGGTAGAAATGCACTTTGGTCCAGTGACAAAAATACACTTCTAAAAGATCAATACTCCATCATGAATAGGTGGAAGGAGCATTTTGAAGACCTCTTGAACCAGGACTCAGTTATTGATGTGCAGGTGTATGATATATTATAACGTATGATATATTAGAACAAGCACCCAGCAAGGAAGAACGCGGTACCCTGCCAACACTAGATGAGGTTCAGTGTGCTATTAATCAAACAAGGCGATACAAAGCAACTGGATGTGATGGAATACCAGCGGAAGCTCTCAAAGAAGGAGGTGAGGAACTCATAAGCCACATATATGATCTTATCATTAAAATTTGGAGAACTGAAAAAATGCCTGCTGATTTCAGAGATAGTCTGATAGTTCCCATATTTAAGAAAAGTGATCGTGGAGACTGCAAACAACTATCGTGGTTTATCTTTGTTATCATGCCTTGGAAAGCTTATTGCTCGTATTTTGGCGAATCGTATGCTATCCCTGGTGGAGGAAATACTCCCAGAGAGCCAATGTGGTTTCAGGCCTTCTAGAGGAACTGCAGATATGATATTCACTGTTCGTCAGCTTCAGGAGAAATGTAGAGAGCAAAATAGACCTCTTTATATTGCCTTTATAGACCTCTGTAAGGCATTTGAATCGGTAAACCGCGAAGCCTTGTGGAAGATTTTAGCATTGTATGGTTTTCCACTGAAATTTATTACCATCTTAAGACTACTCCACACTGATATGAAGGCAAATGTCATTGGTAACGACTTTATTGGAGAACCATTTCATATAAATACCGGCGTTAAACAAGGCTGGGTGATTGCCCCAACATTGTTTTCTCTGTACGTTGCCACTGTCATGCAGTTAGTCAATGAAGATCTTCCTACAGGCATACGGATAACTTACAGGATGGATAGCAAGATCTTTAATTTGAGCCATCTAAGGACAAGGACTCGAACATCTCCTGCTGCATTGGTTGAGTTACAGTACGCCGATGATAATGCAGTTGTAGCTCAATCAGAGGACGAACTTAGGAAAATCCTGAATGCTTTTTCTTCAGCATACAAAATGATTGGGCTGAAACTTAACACCAGTAAAACCCAAGTCCTCTACCAACCAGCCCCTGGACAAGGACAAAGAGACATCAATGTCACCAACAACGGAGCGAAGCTTCAAGAAGTTAACACCTTTTCTTATCTTGGCAGCACCCTGTCATCAAGTGCAAATATAGATTCCGAAATCCAACACAGGATTAACCGTGCTGGGGCATCCTTTGCAAGATTGAGGTCTAGAGTTTTTGACAACCATGATATCAATGCTGCAACGAAGATCCTTGTGGACAACTCGGTTGTAGTTCCCACCTTACTTTACGGATCTGAATCCTCGACATGCTACAGATGTCATTTTAAAAAGCTGGAGCAATATCACCAGTGTTGCTTGAGGAGAATTCTCAGTGCGACATGGCAAGACAAACGCACAAACACCAGCATTTTCGAAGAAGCACAGACTACCAGTGTTGAAGCCATGTTTTTAAATCGTCAGCTGCGATGGACAGGACACGTAATCCGCATGCCCAATAATCACATTCCCAAGCAAGTGTTTTGCTCTGAACTAACTGAGGGCAAGCGCTGTGTGCGAGGTCCGAGGAAGCGATTCAAAGCCGTACTAAAGGCTAATATGCAAATGTGCCATATTGATATCAATAACTGGGAGGCCTTAGCTCTTGATCGCTCATCCTGGAGAACAATTGTTCATCGTGGTGCGATACTGTTGGAAGAAAACGGCCGACGTATGACAGAAGATCGGAGGCAGCGCAGAAAGAACACAGTGTTCATTAGAAGACAGGGAATGAATGCGGATGTCTCACCTGGACCTGATACTACCTGTCATCACTGCGGGAAACTGTGTCTCTCCCGCATTGGGCTTTTTAGTCACCTCCGGACTCATCGATGAAGAGTCATTCAGCATTGGAAGGCCAAACTACTCGAGACGAGTGTTTGCTATCATCATGATTTGGGTGATAGTGTTAGTGTGAGTAGCATCTGACAGCCACATTGCACTTGTTACGAGCGCTCAGATATACCCAGCTATGGCCATTGGCTGCGTTTATGGTTTGGGTGATAATGTTAGTGTGAGTAGCATATGACAGCCACATTGCACTTGATACGAGCGCTCAGATATACCCAGCTATGGCCATTGGCTGCGTTTATGGATTGGGTGATAGTGATAGTGTGACTAGCATGTGGCAGCTACATTGCACCTGTTAGGAGCGCTCAGATATACCCAGCTATGGCCATTGGCTGCGTTTATGGTTTGGGTGATAGTGTTACTGTCAGTAGCATCTGGCAGCCACATTACACTTGCTAGGAGCGCTCAGTTTTACCCAGCTATGGCCATTGGATGCGTTTTTGGTTTGGTTGATAGTGTTACTCTCAGTAGCATCTGGCAGCCACATTGCACTTGCTAGGAGCGCTCAGATATACCCAGCTATGGCCGTTGGCTGCGTTTTTGGTTTGGGTGATAGTGTTACTGTCAGTAGCATCTGGCAGCCACATTACACTTGCTAGGAGCACTCAGATTTACCCAGCTATGGCCATTGGCTGAGTTTTTGGTTTGGTTGATAGTGTTACTCTCAGTAGCATCTGGCAGCCACATTACACTTGCTAGGAGCGCTCAGTTTTACCCAGCTATGGCCATAGGCTGCGTTTATGGCTTGGGTGGAAGTGTATGTGAGTAGCATCTGGCAGCTACATTGCACTTGTTAGGAGCGCTCAGATATACCCAGCTATGGCCATTGGCTGCGTTTATGGTTTGAGTGGTAGTGTTACTGTCAGTAGCATCTGGCAGCCACATTGCACTTGCTAGGAGCACTCAGATATACCCAGCTATGGCCATTGGCTGCGTTTATGGTTTGGGTGATAGTGTTACTGTCAGTGGCATCAGGCAGCCACATTGCACTTGCTAGGTGGAAAAGGGTATGCTGCACACTTTTTGGGATTTCGAAAAGATGTAAGGTTTCGGACACAGGGATTGAATCTTGGGTGATGGAAGAGACCAAGATTAGAATTTGCCTTTGCGTTTATTAAAGTTTTTGAACAGCATATAAAGCTACTTCTAGTAAAAATAGTTTTAAGAATTAACAAGAAGAAGAATAAAAATGCAAATTCAAAATGCAATATTTTTTAAACAGCGTATAAAGTTACTCCTAATAAATATAGTTTTAAGAATTAACAAGAAGAATAATAAAAATGCAAATTTTCAAGTTTCTCCAGGAAACGGAAACGGTTAACAAAATTCCCTCATGAGGGATTAAAAATTTATATTGTTCATAAAAAGAGAGACATAATTATAAATACCTAAACGAGGAACTCTTAATGATTAACCATGATGAATATGATACCACCTTTCAATGAGGTGAAAATACATAACCCTTTCTTTAGGCCAGCAAACCCTTGGCTGGAAACAGTTGGTTGGTCCGCAAGGGGCTGATGCTTTGAAGTGGCAGTTCTAATTTTCCCGCACAGGGCTGATGCTCGTGGTTAATGCGCCCACACTCCAGCAGCGCTGGTTCAGAGCCAAGATTTTGGCGATGTTCAGTCGTGATGACGAGAGTTGACCAGCAGTGAGATGTTTCTTGGTATTAACATCTCCGCTGGTTCGAGAAGTTGTCTTTTCCTTAGGCAAACCTTGAACTGAGTACAGCGTTTGTAGAACATGCCCAGCCGCCAGCTGGAGCAAAGGTTGGCCTGGAGCCTAACTCCGTGATGACGTGATGCAGGGCCTTCGGCAAGACCGTGCCACCAGAGGGTAATGACCCCCGGCAAGCTTGTAGTAGCAAGTGAGTGAAGATGGAGAGTCAACCCATAGGCCGATGGACCTATGGTTATATAGCGGTAGTGACGTCAGCGCGCCGAATCTTCCAGAATGAAGGAGGAGTGAAAGAGCAGCCAATCAAAGCACAGCCCCATGCACATTGCGAGCGTTGCCGCTGGGGCAAGCACAGTACCTCGTGAGAAAATGTGACGGTATGGTGCGTCTAGAAAGACACTTCAAAAAAAAAGGTAAGTACATGAATAATAAAGAACAACAATTCAGATGAAACATAAGTTAAATAAATAAATAAATAATCAGAACACCGCGTTCATACTGCAATTATAAAGGAAAAAAAAATAATGGGGCAGAAATTGAACGTGTTTTTCAAACCGGCGGGAAACATAGCCTACAAAAATCATTCGCAAAAGCGAACATGCTGGGAGGGGCGAGAAAAAATTGCAGTAAGAAAGCGCAGAAGTTAGGCCTCGCGTGGCAAAGGAGCAATCATAGTGATTGGCCTAAGAAAATGGCCAGCAGAAGTCTGCAGTTTTACCACGCGAACCCTACCATCTCTGCCAGGAAAGCACTCAACAACCCTACCCAAATTCCAGACAAGAGGAGGACTAGGGTCTTTCAAAATCACCAAGTCCCCCACCTGAAGGTTAGAGCAGGAAACAAGCCATTTACCACGCTGCTGAAGCAAACCGAGGTATTCCAACCTCCAGCGGCGCCAAAAATTATTGCGCAAACTTTCAATTTTGCGCCAAGAAATGGCTAAAGAAGATTGAGAATTAGAATATAACAAAGGGGGAGAGGCAGTCAAAGGACCACCGATAAGAAAATGGCCTAGCGTTAATGGCAGAAGATCTAAAGGATCATTAGATAAGGGTGATAAAGGACGAGAATTAATTATGCCCTCAATAAAAATGATTAAGGAATTAAACTCTTCATGAGAAAGGGGGGTGTGGCCACAAACACGTCTAAGGTGCTTCTTGGTGAGTTTCACACAAGACTCCCACCTCCCACCTTGATGAGGTGCATAAGGGGGGATGAAGTGCCACTTGAAATTTCTCTGGTGAGCATAATCAGTAATCCTTTCCAGCGCTGAATTTTGAGTAAGAGCTCTCTTAATTTGCTCAGAAGCTCCGATAAAATTTTTAGCATTGTCTGAGAATACTTCTGAAGGAAGACCTCTGCGAGCAGAAAATCTGGCAAAAGCTGCCAAAAAGTAAGCAGTAGAGGCGTTGGTAACTAGTTCTAAGTGAACTGCTCCGGTGACCATACATACAAACAGCGAAATATAGAGTTTTCCAAAAATACATTTTTGGCCTCAGGAGAATTTCTTCTATAAACAAAAGGCCCGGAATAATCCACCTGTTAAAGGTAAAGGGTCTAGCAGGCGCGGATCTAAAGTTGGGAAGATCACCCATGAGCTGAGCGGTAACTTTAGGGTTGGATTTAAAACATGGAATGCACTTCCGGATGACAGAGGTAACTTCATGGACTCCGTTTATGGGCCAATACCTTTCACGAATGATAGAAAGTAATGTACGAGTTCCAGCATGAAGATGCTGGTAATGATACTGACGAATGATTAAGGAAGTGACATGATGCTTTGAGGGAAGAATAATTGGATGTTTTTTATCCTCAGAAAGATCAGCCAAAGATAAACGTCCTCCTACTCTTAATAAACCATCAGTATCCAAAAAAGGGGCGAGTGAGGAAAGCCTACTCGATTTCTTAAGGGATTGACCTTGGGACAACACCAGACATTCTTCAGAGAATATTTCTTGTTGAGTAAGCCATAAGATTTTTGTAGTGGCTAAACCTAATTCAGAAAGGGTTAAATATGGCTTAGGAAAAAGGGGTTGTTCTACCACAAAATATTTCCATCGAAGGAGATAAGCCATAACCCTCACCAATTTATGGAAAGAGGAATATCGCTGCAAGAGAAGGGGAGAGTCAGAAACGAGAAGAGAAGATCCAGTAACCTTACCAGCATCCGGCAAGTCTGATAACTCCGGAAGAGGAAAATTTGGCCAAGCGGAGGGTTCTTGCAGAAGCCAACGGGGACCGTGCCAGTATAATGTCAGGTTAGCCAACATAAGAGAGGAACATCCCCGAGAAATGACATCTGCAGGGTTCTCCTTGCCAGATACATGATGCCATTGTTCAAGGTTAGACAATTGTTGAATTTTAGACACTCTATTAGCTACAAACACCTGCCAATGCGAGGGAGGTTTGGCAATCCATGCCAACGTGATGGCTGAGTCACTCCAAAAGTAAGTTTTAATAAATCGGATTTTCAAAGATTGACGGATTTTGACCGATAATTCAACCGCCAGAAGAGCAGCACAAAGTTCCAGTCGTGGCAAGGATAAAGATTTAAGAGGGGCTACCTTTGACTTAGCGCAAATTAAATTGGAAAAGAAATATGACTGGACAAAATTACGGCAAACAATATACGCACAACATCCATAAGCTTTCAATGAGCTATCGGCAAACATGTGAAGTTCATATCCTCCACAGGAGGAAAAGGGAATAATCACTCGCGGGATAATAACATTAGAAAGATCTTCCAAACTATTTCTATAAGAAATCCAATTTTTTTGCAACTCGGAAGGAACTGGTTCATCCCAACCAGTTTTCAAGGACCAAAGGTCTTGCATGAAAAGCTTTGCTGTGACGATGATTGGCGCCAAAAATTGGAGAGGATCAAATATCTTTGCAATCTCAGACAAAATTTGCCGCTTAGTTTGCGGTTTGATGTCACTGAGATTAATTTTGAAAAAGAAAAAATCCTTTTGAGGACTCCAATAGATGCCTAGAGTTTTGATGGAATTACTTTCCTGAAGAAGCTCTACTGAGTCGTTATAGACTGAAGTTAATGGAAATTTAGAAAGAAATTCTTCCGAATTAGAGTTCCACTTGCACAAGGAAAATCCGCCTCCCAAAAGCAAGGCTGTCAAATCTTTAGAGACCTGCAGTGCTTCAGATACTGACTCAAATGAATGAAGAAAATCGTCAACGTAAAATGATGATTTTAACACTTCAGAAGCCTTAGGAGAATACAACGGGCCATCCTGTTCAGCAAGTAATTTCAACGTACGTATGGCTAAAAAAGCAGAGGGCTTTAGTCCATAGGTTAATGTTTTTAGCCGAAAAATCTTGACAGGTTTAGTAGGCTCGTCGCGCCAAAGAATTCTCTGAAGGTCGCGCTGTTGTTGATCGACCAAAATCTGCCTATACGTCTGCTTGATATCAGATATCACTGCGATAGGGAACAAGCGAATATTCATCAAAACAGAAGAAATGTCAGATTGAATTGGAGGGCCTGATAATAATGTGTCATTCAGAGAAGTTCCATTGGCATCCAATGCAGAGCCATTAAAGACCACTCTTATGTTTTCCTTTAAAATCTCATTCTTCCAAACTGGATGATGATTGAGGTAAATGACTTCAGATGGGGTATAAGAAGCATCATCTTTCTTGGTAACAACCTCCATGTGATCAAGTGCCTCATATTCCTCCATAAATGTGGAGTATTGAGTTTTAACAACAGGGTCACGCTTAAATTTGCTTTCCACAGCATAGAGTGCTCTAAGAGCCCTAGGGTGTGTTTCAAATAAAAGAGGTGGATTATCCACTCGGGGCATTGTTACGACAAATCTACCCTCTGAATTGCGTTTGGTTGTTTCGCGAAACAGTTTTTCACACATTTCATTTTCAACTGAGGAAGGTGAAACTAAATCTATAGTTTCGATTTTCCAAAATCTTTCTAAGTTGTAATCTAGACTTGTATTGACAAAATGACATTGTGAGAAATTTTGAAATGACTTACGAGGGACCTGACCCGTTACTAACCAACCTAGCTTGGTATGATGAACAAACACTCCTGGTTATATTTTAACCTTAGAGCTAAGGAGACATTGCCAAAATACTTGGGCACTGAGAAGTATGTCTACTGGAGCGCTCGTATTAAATGTTGGATCTGCCAACTGAATGTTATGAGGAAATTGCCAATTTCTAATTTCAAAAGAAGTACTAGGGGTATTACTGCCAATTGTATCAATGGCAAGACAATTCAACTGAAATGTTGTGTTACAATTAACAGCATCTTTGATGTGAACACGAACAAAATGCAAAGATTTAACATTGCTATTGTTAATACCGGTAACCTGAATTAATGTAGGTTGCTTGGGAAGACCAAGTTTCTTAATGAGACGCTCACTTATGAAGTCATGGGTGGCGGCATTATCCAATAAGGCACGTGCTTCAAGCCATCTACCAGAGGAATCTTGAACTTTTAATAACACGGTTGATAGTAGCACCTGGGAACTACGAATAGAGCTAGAGCTCTGAGTATAAGATTGCGCATTGGCTCCTGGGGATGTATCTTTAGAACATCCAGGGGAAGGAGCCTGACGTGGCTTTTCAAACCTATGAAGCAAGGTATGATGTTGAGCCTTGCAATGGGAGCAAGTATTTTTAGATACGCAATCAGGCACCATATGCCTAGCTGACAGACAGTTGTAGCAATATCTTTTTTGAGCTATTAATTTGCGTCTTTCGTCGGTAGAAAGGGCTTTAAAGGCAACGCAGGAATATAACCTGTGAGGCGCTTTACAGAGAATACAATCTGTTGAATTGTGTTGAACAGTAAAGACAGCAGATTTGTTTATTTTAGTACCGACTGGCTTCACAACATTAGATTTGTTATCTGCACTTCCTGACATATGACAGGCTACGGCTGATAAAACCTGACATCTATTATTTATAAACGTAAGCAATGAGCCATAGGTATATGAAGTGTCATTTGTTAGTTCCCTCTCCCATGCCTTTAAGGTTGATGAATCAAATTTAGAAGTAACCAAGTGAACTAAGAATAGATCCCAATGCTCGACCGGTTGATTCAACCGTGCCAATGCTCTGACGTGTAGTTGGACCGTGTCACTTAAGGCTCGCAGTGTTGACAAGCTGTCAGCTCGCAATGCGGGCAGGTTAAATAAGGCTTGAATATGCCTCTGTAAGCATAATTTTTCGTTGCCATAACGGCCTTTAAGAAGCTCTATAGCAATGTTATAGTTTTCTCCTGTTAAGGGGAGTTCTCTTATAAGTTGAAGGGGTGGTCCCTGCAAAATGGATTTTAAGTAATGAAATTTCTGAATTTCTGGAAGTGTGGCATTATCATGTACTAATGAACTGAACAATTCAAAGAATGATTGCCACATCTCTTCCTTTCCTGAAAAATGCGGAATTTCAATTTTAGGTAGCAATGGTTTGATACCATTCCCATGGTCGCTAATTCTTCCTTGAGTTTCCTCTACCTTCAACGCCAGGGTCAAAGTTCTAACTAATGCCACAGCCTGAGCGTGTGTATCAAAGTAATTACTCTCTACTTCTTCCCTATCTGATTGATGTTCTGGACTTTTGATTTCAATTTCAAGTTGCACGAGATCATATTTCTCGTACGCCTGTTCAAAAGCTTTTAAACGCTGAGATATAATGTCAAGGTTTTGTTCCTCTTTCGGTAGAGTAGCTAAATATTTTTGAAAACGGGTGAGTTGACCTTTGTAGGCCGCCCGAGAGTTTAACAGTTTATCATCTATAATTACTGGCATGGCTGGAAAGTTGGAATGACTCACTTACCCAAGCTGCTTGCGGCACCAGACAGACCTGCTTTCCGGAAAGAAACCAGTTGTATATTATGCTGGGATTGCTTCCGCTTTCCCGCAGATCTCCTGCGCTAGCCACGATAACTGAAATGTATAAGACAAATATTAGATTGCACAAGTGTTTTTTTTTTTTAGAATAGAATTTGTGGTCTCAGAATTAAGGTTCTGGGTTCGATCCGGGGTTGAGGTACCATGGAAAAGGGTATGCTGCACCCTTTTTGGGATTTCGAAAAGATGTAAGGTTTCGGACACAGGGATTGAATCTTGGGTGATGGAAGAGACCAAGATTAGAATTTGCCTTTGCGTTTATTAAAGTTTTTAAACAGCATATAAAGTTACTTCTAGTAAAAATAGTTTTAAGAATTAACAAGAAGAATAATAAAAATGCAAATTCAAAATGCAATATTTTTTAAACAGCGTATAAAGTTACTCCTAATAAATATAGTTTTAAGAATTAACAAGAAGAATAATAAAAATGCAAATTTTCAAGTTTCTCCAGGAAACGGAAACGGTTAACAAAATTCCCTCATGAGGGATTAAAAATTTATATTGTTCATAAAAAGAGAGACATAATTATAAATACCTAAACGAGGAACTCTTAATGATTAACCATGATGAATATGATACCACCTTTCAATGAGGTGGAAATACATAACCCTTTCTTTAGGCCAGCAAACCCTTGGCTGGAAACAGTTGGTTGGTCCGCAAGGGGCTGATGCTTTGAAGTGGCAGTTCTAATTTGCCCGCACAGGGCTGATGCTCGTGGTTAATGCGCCCACACTCCAGCAGCGCTGGTTCAGAGCCAAGGTTTTGGCGATGTTCAGTCGTGATGACGAGAGTTGACCAGCAGTGAGATGTTTCTTGGTATTAACATCTCCGCTGGTTCGAGAAGTTGTCTTTTCCTTAGGCAAACCTTGAACTGAGTACAGCGTTTGTAGAACATGCCCAGCCGCCAGCTGGAGCAAAGGTTGGCCTGGAGCCTAACTCCGTGATGACGTGATGCAGAGCCTTCGGCAAGACCGTGCCACCAGAGGGTAATGACCCCCGGCAAGCTTGTAGTAGCAAGTGAGTGAAGATGGAGAGTCAACCCATAGGCCGATGGACCTACGGTTATATAGCGGTAGTGACGTCAGCACGCCGAATCTTCCAGAATGAAGGAGGAGTGAAAGAGCAGCCAATCAAAGCACAGCCCCATGCACATTGCGAGCGTTGCCGCTGGGGCAAGCACAGTACCTCGTGAGAAAATGTGACGGTATGGTGCGTCTAGAAAGACACTTCAAAAAAAAGGTAAGTACATGAATAATAAAGAACAACAATTCAGATGAAACATAAGTTAAATAAATAAATAAATAAATAATCAGAACACCGCGTTCATACTGCAATTATAAAGGAAAAAAAATAATGGGGCAGAAATTGAACGTGTTTTTCAAACCGTGCGGGAAACATAGCCTACAAAAAACATTCGCAAAAGCGAACACTAGGAGCGCTCAGTTTTAGCCAGCTATGGCCATTGGCTGTGTTTTTGGTTTGGTTGATAGTGTTACTCTCAGTAGCATCTGGCAGCCACATTGCACTTGCTAGGAGCGCTCAGACATACCCAGCTATGGCCATTGGCTGCGTTTATGGTATGGGCATGACGAATAGAAGGAGAAAGTGAGAAGACTCCTGAAGTTCAAGCGCGCCCCGCCAGGCAGCGCTAGAGTGGGTAAGTTCCACACTGGCGGGGTCAGCTGGTCTTAGGGATGGTGCTAAGGGAAACGAATTACTTTGTAACTAGTACTCTTTTAAAAAGTAATTAGCGGTTACAATTAAAATAGCACGGCAGGGCACAATGGAAAATATAATTCATGGAAATAAGAACTACGGTCTTCATTGCATGTTACGGAACGCACAGATTCCTGGAGTATACAGAAACAGATAAAAAACACGGCTAATCCCCAGCATTTTAAAACAAGCACACATAAACTATTTAAAGTAACTCTCTACTTACCAATTCATTTTGTCGGCTACGGTACTGAACTTTCGAAAGCTTGCGTGAAGACTTGGCGGATGTTCGAGATTGCAAATCTCGGCGGATTTCCTTCGTTCTGAAGATGAATCGGCACCCAAAATAAACAGTCTAGGGATAATATCCATGACACGCTGAAGACAGCAGCCAGCTCCTGAATGATCAACTGAAATTGTTCCTTTGGAATCGATACAATCATAAATATTTCGCTCCACATCGATTTTGAGTTTAATTTTCCGGTAATTACTTTCTCGGCCTGGAATAGAATGCCACATACACTTCTTGAAGGACGTGTTAGATACACTTCATTGTTCATCTTAGGGCACATTTTTTAGTTTCTTTGTTGCTTTCTCTTAGCAACAATTTAGCCGTATTTCCGTTTATTCCTGACGAAGAAAGACATGGTTTCTTTCGAAACGCGTCGAGTTTGAATAAATAAAACACGGCATAAGCCCAAGATTCTACATTATGGATAAAATGGTATTAGTTGCGTTTGACATTAACCATACCGTACATAAAACATCACAATAAATTGGTTGAAAAACTGAATCCAGATAGCTTTAAAACCCATCATTTTGCACCAAATTATACAAAAGTTATTGTGAAGTTATGAATGCATTTGCGGTAGCACTGCCGGAGACGTAATCGAGGTAGGCTATTGCGTTTTTAAATTAGCTCCCTTGTCAGGGTTTTTAGGTTTTAAGTGCGAATAGTTCGTTTAATAGTTGTAAAAAAATAAGGAGAGTATATTTTGTGTAGGTTTTGAGTTGAATTAAAGTTTATGTCGAACTGAGAAGTGAATTTGGTATAGCTTAAAGTGTACGTTTTTTGGTCTGATCTGTTTCCTCTCAATTTGGTTAATTAAAGCTTAATAATTGAGTTTAAATACCGGTTTGGTGACCCATCGTCCCAGGCAAGCCGGTAACACCTGTAACTACGCAGGCAGATAGCTCACTTAGTCGTAATTTGGAAGTTATTGTGAAGTTATGAAAGCATAATATGCGATGATGATGATAATTGTTGTTTTAAGGGGCCTAACATAGAGGTTATCGGCCCCTGATGAAATGAAATGGCGTGAAATGAAAGGATGAAGATAAAAAAACAGCTCACTGCTATGGATGAAACGAAAATGGTTTAGATAAAAAAGACAGTGAGCCCCAACAACTATGCCTTATGTAGCAGGGAAAATACTTACAAAAAGGAACTCAGATTGAAACTACTCACCAAATGGAGAGCGGTAATACCTACATAAGGGAATTTTGAATGAAAATACTCGAAAAGGAATAGATTGAAAAATACGCACAAAATGTAGGTTAAGTCCAAAATACGTACAAAATGTAACGTACAGTCGAAATACCTACAAAATGCAAGTGAAATCAAAATACTTACAAAATGCTAATGAGATTGAAAATACGCACAAAATGTAATGGAGATTCAAAATACCCACAAAATTGCAATTGAGACTTAACTACTTGAACAAAGCGGGGTAGGTTGAAAATACAAAATGCAATTGAAATCCAAAAAACTAACAAAAGCCCCGGCCCGGATATTGAAAGACATACTAAAAAGCAATTTAGATTGTCAATCCTTACAAAATGCAATTGAGATTGAAAAACACACACAAAATGCAATCTAGATCGAAAAGACTTACAAAATGCGGCGTAGATTAAAAATACCTACAAAAAAAATCCTAAAAGGGAATTTAGATACACGGGGAACCAAGTAACAAAAACAGTGCGGGAATCTGAAAGAGAAAAGGAAATATAAGGAAAAGAGGAGAGGTTTGTGAGGAGAGGGGAGGGGAGAGAGGAGAGGGTCAGCCCCAAAGGGAAGGGACAAAAGGGGAAAACGGACCCAGCTCAGGAATCCCTCGGGGTCGCCAACTCCCGAACTCACCAGCCGGGAGCCCCTGAGGGTGTAGCATTATCTAGGGTGCACCAGAACTGGTGGGGCTACATACACCCTGAAATGCATATGCGGTAGCACTGCCGGAGACGTAATCGGGCTAGGCTATTGCGTTTTTAAATTAGCTCCCGTTTCAGGGATTTTAGGTTTTGAGTGCGAATAGTTAGTTTAATAGTTGTAAAACAGTAGGGAGAGTATGTTTTGTATAGGTTTTAACTTGTATTATGGCTTATGTCGGGCTGAGAAGTGAATTTGGTTTAGCTTAAAGTGTAGTTTTTTGGTCTGTTCTGTAGCCCGGATTTATTAAGTTTATTGTGCTGCTGGCGTGATTAAAAGCTGTAGGATTTGATGTAGAGTGCTAGGATTGCGTGGGGGAAGTGTTGGTGAGAGGGAGAGGAGTGAGGAGATGGGTTTATGGAGTTGTTGCTTGTTTTTCAACTGCTGTTTTTTGATGGCGTGCTTGTAGTGCCTACAGCCCTGGTACAGGTTGATGGAGATTATCGCTTGCAGTGCTTGTAGCGGCGGGACCCCAAACTACCGTGCTATAATGGCGGAGTCCTCACACTAGTTCCTTCTATTCGTCATGGTATGGGTGATAGTGTTACTGTCAGTAACATCTGGCAGCCACATTGCACTTGCTAGGAGCGCTCAGTTTTACCCAGCTATAGCCATTGGCTGCGTTTATGGTTTGGGTGGTAGTGTTAGTTTGAGTAGCATCTGGCAGCCAATTGCACTTGTTAGTAGCGCTCAGATATACCCTTCTATGGCCATTGGCTTCGTTTATGGTTTGGGTGATAGTGTTACTGTCAGGAGCATCTGGCAGCCACATTGCACTTGCTAGGAGCGCTCAGATATACACACCTATGGCCACTGGCTGCGTTTATGGTTTGGGTGATAGTGTTACTGTCAGGAGCATCTGGTAGCCACATTGCACTTGCTAGGAGCCCTCAGTTTTACCCAGCTATGGCCTTTGGCTGCGTTTAAGGTTTGGGTGGTAGTGTTTGTGTGAGTAGCATCTGGCAGCCAATTGCACTCGTTAGGAGCGCTCAGATATACCCAGCTATGGCCATTGGCTGCGTTTATGGTTTGGGTGATAGTGTTACTGTCAGTAGCATCTGGCAGCCAATTGCACTTTTTAGGAGCGCTCAGATATACCCAGCTATTGCCATTGGCTGCGTTTATGGTCTGGGTGGTAGTGATAGTGTGAGTAGCATCTGGCAGCCACATTGCACTTGTTAGGAGAGCTCAGATATACCCAGCTATTGCCATTGGCTGCGTTTATGGTTTGGGTACCGGGTGAGTTAGCCGTGGTGGTTACGGCATGACTGATGGCAGTCGCTCACATCCGGGAGGCGAGGAGGTTCGAATCCCCCCGCCGGCAACCTTGAAGATGGTCTTCTGTGGTTTCCCATCTTCCTTCCAGGCAAATGCCGGGGTTGGTCACTAACTATAGGCCAAAGCCGCTACCTCCCAACTCCTCGTCCTTACATTCCAACTTCCCTCCTTCCCTCCCCAACGGTACTTGTAGCTCACCCATTGGGTGTCCGTCTCGAAGCAGCTACAAAAACTGGCGAGCCGAACATGTCCTCGGACACTCCCGGCACTAAAAGCCATACGCTAAAAAAAAAAAAAAAAAAAAATGGTTTGGGTGATAGTGATTGTGAGAGTAGTATCTGGCAGCCAAATTGCACTTGTTAGGAGCCCTCGCTCAGATATACCCAGCTATGGTCAATGGCTGTGTTTATGGTTTGGGTGATAGTGATGGTGTGCGTAGCATCTGGCAGCCACATTGCACTTGCTAGGAGCGCTCAGACATGCCCAGCTATGGCCATTAGCTGCGTTTATGTTTAGGGTGATAGTGTTAGTGTGAGTAGCATCAGGCAGCCAATTGCACCTTTTAGGAGCGCTCATATATACCCACCTATAGCCATTGGCTGCGTTTATGGTTTGGGTGATAGTGTTACTGTCAGCAGCATCTGGCAGCCACATTGCACTTGCTAGGAGCGCTCAGATATACCCAGCTATGGCCATTGGCTGCGATTATGGATTTGGTGATAGTGATGGTGTGAGTAGCATCTGGCAGCCACATTGCACTTGTTAGGAGGAGCCCTCGCTCAGATATACCCAGCTATGGCCATTGGCTGCGTTTATAGTTTGGGTGAGAGTGTTAGTGTGAGTAGCATCTGGCAGCCACATTGAACTTGCTAGGAGCGCTCAGATATACCCAGCTATGGCCATTGGCTGCGTTTATGGTTTGGGTGATAGTGATGGTGCGAGTAGCATCTGGCAGGCACATTGCACTTGTTAGGAGCGCTCAGATATACCCAGCTATGGCCATTGGCTGTTTGTATGGTTTGGGTGATAGTGATGGTGTGAGTAGCATCTGGCAGTCACTTCGAACTTGCTAGGAGCGCTCAGATATACCGAGCTATTGCCATTGGCTGCGTTTCTGGTTTTGGTTATAGTGATGGTGTGAGTAGCATCTGGCAGCCACGTTGCACTTGTTAGGAGCGCTCAGATATACCCAGGTATGGCCATTGGCTGCGTTTATGGTTTGGGTGATAGTGATGGTGTGAGTAGCATCTGGCAGCCACATTGCACTTGTTAGGAGCGCTCAGAAATACCCAGGTACGGCCATTAGCTGCGTTTATGGTTTGGGTGATAGTGATAGTGTGAGTAGCATCTGGCAGCCACATTGCACTTGCTAGGAGCGCTCAGATATACCCAGCTATGGCCATTGGCTGCGTTGTTGGTTTGGGTGATAGTGTTACTGTCAGTAGCATCTGGCAGCCACATTGCACTTGCTAGGAGCGCTCAGTTTTACCCAGCTATGGCCATTGGCTGCGTTTTTGGTTTGGTTGATAGTGTTACTCTCAGTAGCATCTGGCAGACACATTGTACTTGTTAGGAGCGCTCAGACATACCCAGCTATGGCCATTGGCTGCGTTTATGGTTTGGGTGATAGTGTTAGTGTGAGTAGCATCTGGCAGCCACATTGCACTTGCTAGGAGCGCTCAGATATACCCAGCTATGGCCATTGGCTGCGTTTTTGGTTTGGGTGATAGTGTTACTCTCAGTAGCATCTGGCAGCCACATTACACTTGCTAGGAGCACTCAGATATACCCAGCTATGGCCATTGGCTGCGTTTTTGGTTTGGTTGATAGTGTTACTCTCAGTAGCACCTGGCAGCCACATTGCACTTGCTAGGAGCGCTCAGTTTTACCCAGCTATGGCCATAGGCTGCGTTTATGGCTTGGGTGGAAGGTATGTGAGTAGCATCTGGCAGCTACATTGCACTTGTTAGGAGCGCTCAGATATACCCAGCTATGGCCATTGGCTGCGTTTATGGTTTGAGTGATTGTGTTACTGTCAGTAGCATCTGGCAGCCACATTGCACTTGCTAGGAGCACTCAGATATACCCAGCTATGGCCATTGGCTGCGTTTATAGTTTGGGTGATAGTGTTACTGTCAGTAGCATCTGGCAGCCACATTGCACTTGCTAGGAGCGCTCAGTTTTAGCCAGCTATGGCCATTGGCTGCGTTTTTGGTTTGGTTGATAGTGTAACTCTCAGTAGCATCTGGCAGCCACATTGCACTTGCTAGGAGCGCACAGACATACCCAGCTATGGCCATTGGCTGCGTTTATGGTTTGGGTGATAGTGTTACTGTCAGTAGCATCTGGCAGCCAAATTGCACTTGCTAGGAGCGCTCAGTTTTACCCAGCTATAGCCATTGGCTGCGTTTATGATTTGGGTGGTAGTGTTAGTTTGAGTAGCATCTGGCAGCCAATTGCACTTGTTAGTAGAGCTCAGATATACCCACCTATGGCCATTGGCTTCGTTTATGGTTTGGGTGATAGTGTTACTGTCAGGAGCATCTGGCAGCCACATTGCACTTGCTAGGAGCGCTCAGATATACCCACCTATGGCCATTGGCTGCGTTTATGGTTTGGGTGATAGTGTTACTGTCAGGAGCATCTGGTAGCCACATTGCACTTGCTAGGAGCCCTCAGTTTTACCCAGCTATGGCCTTTGGCTGCGTTTAATGTATGGGTGGTAGTGTTTGTGTGAGTTTCATCTGGCAGCCAATTGCACTCGTTAGGAGCGCTCAGATATACCCAGCTATGGCCATTGGCTGCGTTTATGGTTTGGGTGATAGTGTTACTGTCAGTAGCATCTGGCAGCCACATTGCACTTGTTAGGAGCGCTCAGATATACCCAGCTATGCCCATTGGCTGCGTTTATGGTTTGGGTTTGGGGTCTAAGGGGTAGGCTTTCTACTCAAATGTCAACCTCACCTGCATGTGGTGCGCCCTGCTTTAGACTAACGTGGCTCTGACGACCGAGTGACTCCCGGGATAAGGAGTCCCCCACTATCATGCCACCGGCTCCCCAGGGAGGCGAATGAGCTTGTATTGGTTAGGGCACTCTCTTGCCCTTGGGACAGGAAACTTTCCCTAAAGGCGGATGAACCACCTGTGTTCAACGGCATAGAAAGTCCTCAACGGCGGACCAGGCATAAGGGCAATGAGTCCCTCCTTGGCTGGAATGTCGGATAAAGGCTGCAGTGACTAGGATTTATTCAATCGTCTTGCATTTGCTTGCCATTGAACATCTTTCCTATGCCATCAAGGAATGTGCGTTTGTCTTCCAACAACATTTGACTTTCTTCAAAGTCCTGCGGCGATCAAGAAGTTGCGACGGGGGCAGGATTGTGATGTTTGGGAGCCTCTAGTGATAACTTGGCACGTAGGCGGTAGATGTGTGATCGGTCATCTTGCTTAGGGTTGTGGCTGTAGAGCAATTCGGCCGCTGCAACTACGACTGAGCAGTCCTATTTAGGGTCCACTCTGCTCACCCCACATGGGGAAGGGGCTAGAAAAGGTGTCCTAAACATAGTCAGCCACTTATACTACCGATTGGATAGCAGCGTCCAAAGGTGTCACCTCCATGCGGTCGAAAATATATAAGTAACAAATTTTATTTTGCAACCTGGAATGTAAAAACACTCACTGATGACCCCGAAAATGAGAGACCTGAAAGGAGAACAGCTATTGTGGGTAGAGAGCTACGGAGATATGACATTGACATAGCAGCACTTCAGGAGACCCGTCTTGCTGAGGAAGGTCTGTTGAATGAGCAAGGTGCAGGGTACAGCTTCTTTTGGAAGGGTAAACGTGAGGAAGAACACAGAATACATGGAGTTGGCTTTGCCATTAAGAGCAAGCTTCTCAAGGATCTGTCAGAGCTTCCAACTGGGTATAATGAACGCCTCATGACACTAAGACTTCGGTTATTTAACAACCAGCATGCCACGGTGATCAGCGCATACGCCCCCACACTAGATGCTGATTATGACATTAAGGAAAGTTTCTATTCAGATCTGGATACCGTCCTATCAAACATCAACCCTGAAGATAGGATCATCTTACTCGGAGATGTTAACGCTAGAGTGGGCAGGGACCACAATGTTTGGAATGGTGTCAATGGTAAGGAGGGAGTTGGGAGCGAAAACTCCAATGGTGTCAGACTGGTCTCCAAATGCACTGAACATAAATTGGTAATCACCAATACTATCTTTCGCCAAAAGAATCGCTTTAAAACATCATGGCAGCACCCTAGATCCAAGCACTGGCATCTTATTGATTATGTGATTGTGCGCAGGAACGATTTACGAGATGTTCTTATCACCGAATCAATGACAGGAGCCGATGACTGTTGGACAGATCACCGGCTTATCAGATCAGTTATGCGTATACCATTATCCACACAGAGGAGGAAGCAACAGAAGAGCTGTAGGCATATATTTGATACCGAGAAGTTTGGTAAGTCAGAGCATATCTCCCAATATAAAGAGTTGCTTAGCCAGACACTGCCACAGGAATACCATCCAGATGTAACACTGCACTGAGAGAGTCTGAAGACCGCTATTCAGAATGCTTGCAAGGAAACGCTGGGATATAAGACCAGGAAACATCAAGACTGGTTTGATGAAAATGATGAAGAAATTGAAGCATTAATCTCAGAAAAGAGAAAAGCCTTGCAAACTTGGAGAAAAGATATGAACGCCCGTACTAAGAAAGACGCATTTTGTCTTGCGAAGAGGAACTCGTGCGCTCAAAAATGCATGGTGGACATCCAAAGCTAAAGAGCTGCAATATCTAGCAGACAAAGATTCGCGACAGTTCTTCCAAGCCACAAAAGCGATTTATGGCCCCTCCACGTTTGGTAGAAATGCACTTTGGTCCAGTGACAAAAATACACTTCTAAAAGATCAATACTCCATCATGAATAGGTGGAAGGAGCATTTTGAAGACCTCTTGAACCAGGACTCAGTTATTGATGTGCAGGTGTATGATATATTATAACGTATGATATATTAGAACAAGCACCCACCAAGGAAGAACGCGGTACCCTGCCAACACTAGATGAGGTTCAGTGTGCTATTAATCAAGCAAGGCGATACAAAGCAACTGGATGTGATGGAATACCAGTGGAAGCTCTCAAAGAAGGAGGTGAGGAACTCATAAGCCACATATATGATCTTATCATTAAAATTTGGAGAACTGAAAAAATGCCTGCTGATTTCAGAGATAGTCTGATAGTTCCCATATTTAAGAAACGTGATCGTGCAGACTGCAAACAACTATCGTGGTTTATCTTTGTTATCATGCCTTGGAAAGCTTATTGCTCGTATTTTGGCGAATCGTATGCTATCCCTGGTGGAGAAAATACTCCCAGAGAGCCAATGTGGTTTCAGGCCTTCTAGAGGAACTGCAGATATGATATTCACTGTTCGTCAGCTTCAGGAGAAATGTAGAGAGCAAAATAGACCTCTTTATATTGCCTTTATAGACCTCTGTAAGGCATTTGAATCGGTAAACCGCGAAGCCTTGTGGAAGATTTTAGCATTGTATGGTTTTCCACTGAAATTTATTACCATCTTAAGACTACTCCACACTGATATGAAGGCAAATGTCATTGGTAACGACTTTATTGGAGAACCATTTCATATAAATACCGGCATTAAACAAGGCTGTGTGATTGCCCCAACATTGTTTTCTCTGTACGTTGCCACTGTCATGCAGTTAGTCAAAGAAGATCTTCCTACAGGCATACAGATAACTTACAGGATGGATAGGAAGATCTTTAATTTGAGCCATCTAAGGACAAGGACTCGAACATCTCCTGCTGCATTGGTTGAGTTACAGTACGCCGATGATAATGCAGTTGTAGCTCAATCAGAGGACGAACTTAGGAAAATCCTGAATGCTTTTTCTTCAGCATACAAAATGATTGGGCTGAAACTTAACACCAGTAAAACCCAAGTCCTCTACCAACCAGCCCCTGGACAAGGACAAAGAGACATCAATGTCACCAACAACGGAGCGAAGCTTCAAGAAGTTAACACCTTTTCTTATCTTGGCAGCACCCTGTCATCAAGTGCAAATGTAGATTCCGAAATCCAACACAGGATTAACCGTGCTGGGGCATCCTTTGCAAGATTGAGGTCTAGAGTTTTTGACAACCATGATATCAATGCTGCAACGAAGATCCTTGTGGACAACTCGGTTGTAGTTCCCACCTTTCTTTACGGATCTGAATCCTCGACATGCTACAGATGTCATTTTAAAAAGCTGGAGCAATATCACCAGTGTTGCTTGAGGAGAATTTTCAGTGCGACATGGCAAGACAAACGCACAAACACCAGCATTTTCGAAGAAGCACAGACTACCAGTGTTGAAGCCATGCTTTTAAATCGTCAGCTGCGATGGACAGGACACGTAATCCGCATGCCCAATAATCACATTCCCAAGCAAGTGTTTTGCTCTGAACTAACTGAGGGCAAGCGCTGTGTGCGAGGTCCGAGGAAGCGATTCAAAGCCGTACTAAGGCTAATATGCAAATGTGCCATATTGATATCAATAACTGGGAGGCCTTAGCTCTTGATCGCTCATCCTGGAGAACAATTGTTCATCATGGTGCGATACTGTTTGAAGAAAACCGCCGACGTATGACAGAAGATCGGAGGCAGCGCAGAAAGAACACAGTGTTCATTAGAAGACAGGGAATGAATGCGGATGTCTCACCTGGACCTGATACTACCTGTCATCACTGCGGGAAACTGTGTCTCTCCCGCATTGGGCTTTTTAGTCACCTCCGGACTCATCGATGAAGAGTCATTCAGCATTGGAAGGCCAAACTACTCGAGACGAGTGTTTGCTATCATCATGATTTGGGTGATAGTGTTAGTGTGAGTAGCATCTGACAGCCACATTGCACTTGTTACGAGCGCTCAGATATACCCGGCTATGGCCATTGGCTGCGTTTATGGTTTGGGTGATAGTGTTAGTGTGAGTAGCATATGACAGCCACATTGCACTTGATACGAGCGCTCAGATATACCCAGCTATGACCATTGGCTGCGTTTATGGATTGGGTGATAGTGATAGTGTGACTAGCATGTGGCAGCTACATTGCACCTGTTAGGAGCGCTCAGATATACCCAGCTATGGCCATTGGCTGCGTTTATGGTTTGGGTGATAGTGTTACTGTCAGCAGCATCTGGCAGCCTCTTGTTAGGAGCGCTCGCTCAAATATACCCAGCTATGGCCATTGGCTGCGTTTATGGTTTGGGTGATAGTGATAGAGTGAATAGCAGCTGGCAGCCACATTGCACTTGCTAGGAGCGCTCAGATATACCCAGCTATGGCCATTGGCTGCGTTAAAAGTTTGGGTGGTAGTGTTAGTGTGAGTAGCATCTGGCAGCCACATTGCAGTTGTTGGGAGCGCTCAGATATACCCAGCTATGGCCATTGGCTGCGTTTATGGTTTGGGTGATAGCGTTAGTGTGAGTAGCATCTGGCAGCCACATTGCACTTGTTAGGAGCGCTCAGATATGCCCAGCTATGGCCATTGGCTGATTTTATGGTATTGGTGATACTGTTAGAGTAGCATGTGACAGCCACATTGTACTTGTTAGGAGCGCCCAGATATACCCAGCTATGGCCATTGGCTGCGTTTATGGTTTGGGTGATAGCGTTAGTGTGAGCAGCATCTGGTAGCCACATTTCACTTGTTAGGAGCGCTCAGATATACCCAGCTATGGCCATTGGCTGCGTTTATGGTTTGGGTGATAGTGTTAGTGTGAGTAGCATCTGGCAGCCACATTGCACTTGTTAGGGGCCCTCTCTCAGATACCCCAGCTATGGCCATTGGCTGCGTTTATAGTTTGGGTGATAGTGTTAGTGTGAGCAGCATCTGGTAGCCACATTTCACTTGCTAGGAGGGCTCAGATATACCCAGCTATGGCCATTGGCTGCGTTTATGGTTTGGGTGGTAGTGTTAGTGTGAGTAGCATCTGGCAGCCACATTGCACTTGTTAGGAGCCCTCTCTCAGATATACTGTGCCCTTTCAGCATGAAATATGCAAATCACAGTATGCCAGCAATGCTCAAATAGGGATTTTCAGTGTTATGGTATGTTCTCCCACTCTGTGACTTACACATTTTTGGATTTAATAGAGGATATACTTCCAAAATTATAAACAAAATCAACTCCTACTATAAAACTTTTAATTATTCCAAAATCTGGCGCTACAACAAATTAAACAAATAAACTACTGACCCATACTTCTAACTTGTTCCGAGTGAACAAGGAATATATAAATAAAACACATGTTAAACCATATTAAATGGTTTCCTACAAACCAACAAACTTATATTTCTTTTCACTTCCATAAAGTATCCCTTTTAACATTCAATATAATCAAGAGCTCCCAATGGCTCGATACTTTTACATACTCTGTGTTATTCATATACAACACCTCACTTCCTATTATATGTGTATCTTATAATCAAAACAATATATAATTTTTATTAAAGTACTGTTACTCATTTACTTAAATTTTTGGGCTTTTCAAAATGTTCTCATGTTACCATCTCTCTTTCAAGTCCACAATTCACTACAGTGATTGGGAAAACATTTGCGTACTCCCGAGTTATAGAAGAGTACTTGAACATGTCAAAAATTAAGATCACTCCCGAAATATAATTGTCTTCACTGAACTCGTGAATTCCTACATCATATAACGTTGCATTAGGGATTTATATTATTTGTCTTAAAAGACCATTATCTCATAAGAAAGCATCGATCTGAACTTGCAAGCGGTACTTTTCATCTACAAGAACCTCGGTTCGAATCCCGGGTCATTAACAAACTCTTAACACTCATGGTTTACTATAACTTCACACAGACGGCTTCCAGACCTACCGCACTTCCGTTAATAGTAAGGGTCTGGCCGTACCACTTAGCGTGATTTATTGTCCGGGAGCAGGAACTCCAAGGTCTCGCCCACAGAGACGGACTTCCCTCTGCTTTATACAGCTATTTCTTATACGCAGTTCTTTGAACAGGCCTGGCTTTTCATTCAATTATTTTAACAACATTATTTAGGTTCACTAGACCATTCTCGTAACCTTGGCCTTTATTAATTATGAAGTGTCCTCATTGGTGGGTAAGAATAATTCAATACAACAACAAATATTTAGGGGCTTCACATAGACGAACCTGGGTTCGATTCTTTCACTGCCTCGGGAACCATATCCCATACTGGAGGACTTATACATTAGCGACTTATAGCAGGCCTCATTACCTTATACCCGCGCTCATACTTCAATAAATAGCACCCTTTTATAAAATACACACAACGGCCTCGTGATCACATCACTATTTAGAGGACTTATCATAGCTCAATTACCACGACCAACTGCCCCTCACAATTAATTTTACCAAGTATATTTAGGTTCAACGCCTTCCTAGCGTGACAAATTTACTTC
Source organism: Meconema thalassinum (assembly GCA_946902985.2). Classification (NCBI taxonomy): domain Eukaryota; kingdom Metazoa; phylum Arthropoda; class Insecta; order Orthoptera; family Tettigoniidae; genus Meconema; species Meconema thalassinum. The sequence goes on from OX336390.1 coordinate 991,282,927, forward strand.
AATGCGCTACATTGGGCTATACATTATTTTACGGCCAAGTCTCTTCCAAAGAACTGATAAATTCAAAATCAACATTTGATCTACATCTCAATTTTTATATTAATCCTCTCCCATGGCAATAATCGCTATACTTTAAGAACATGTATTCACAACATGTATTTATTCTTTTACAGGAGCTCAAAAGCTACTACTTTCATATAATTCAACTAAATCTTCATTGATATAATTGTTATTATTATTATTATTACGCTTGCTTTCATATAATTAAATCATTTATCAAATACACTGATATTTTATTTCATACATTTCCCCTAAGGGATTTATTTACTTCACAGAATCATTTTTATACTTTCTCAATTTGTAATCGTTCTGATCGCGCTATTATTCTGTTATTTGTTATTCAAAAACATCCCTATTCTCTCATTCTAAGGTGGATTGTACACAAATATTCCCCAACACATAACATAATGAAATGGTTACTCACATGATATGACGGTCATCGACCGTATTTTCCAACGATGTTTCATTTTCGCCCACTTAATGTGTTTAAGCCATCTTGATTAATCCCATTTCACACAATGGCATTTCTTGATACACATACACCTATATACCTCAAACACTGGTAACATTTTGAATACAATTCTGTATTCTTCTATCATACACAAATAAATTCACAAAAAATTACTACACTAACACAAATATTCTAAATTTACATTACACTGCTTTTAATCACTGAGGCTTTGATTTGGCCTTACACACGTGATTTCTTGCTTCCCGTTTCCAAGGGTGAAACTCTTAGATGTCGGCTCCCTATCTGACAAGAAGTTGAAGGTCTCGATCAATCTACCCTTCCCTGGAACGGTAATTCTCCAGATCCGGTTTCCTGACTATTCGGCTTTTATTTTTACTAGCTCGAAGTCGTTTTTTTCTAGACACTCTTTAATTTGTCTAGATAAAGTCTATCCTGTTTACGGCCTCTCGAATACTTTATCGGTGACCTATGATTCTCTAGCATTTACTGCTCTTCCTTAGTTTCGCGGCTTAATGCTCTTACTGTTCGATTGTCTCCAATGAGACAATGTCTTGGATTAAATTTTCCCTTCTTATTTTCTTCGCTCTAGTCCCTATCTTATTCAGAATACTAGGCGGCACTTATTTCGTCCGGTCCTCATCGGGTTCCTTAACTTTGCTAGAAATGTTTGTTTCACGATCTTTGGTACTTCAAAACGTTACGATACTCTCTATCGCTTAACTGAATTGTTATTTGAAGACCTATCGCCTGTTCTTTAAGTTCGCAGCCTAACTTTGACTGTAATACGGAACTTCACTATAAAGACTGACACTTGTTGAACTAAATCCTGTAATAGGATTTTTCTAAGTCTTCACACGGCGATACTATGATGATACTTCTCGTACTATAATGCTTCATCGTGCAGCGCCTCGGCGCTCACGGAACTGGATGATTGTCGATACAGCAACGCCCTCGGGCTGTCTGAAACTGTATTTGATGATCTGCGAAACAGCACCGTGCCCTCAGGCACCTATGGTAGACGGAATATCTTTGATGCAGCACCTCCGCTCACGGAGTGTTCGTAGACTGCATGTACTTTGAAACAGTACGACACCCTTCCCTAGGGTTCGTAAGACTGAATTTGATGTGATGCCCCAACGTCTCGCCCCCCTGGCTGACTGGTAACTGCATGATCTGCTTAGCTATGCCAGGACATTTATAATCTTTGGTTACAAAAAGATAAAATCCTCGTCTTTTTCATAACTAACTTTTGAAGCACTAGTCGCACACTTTCAAAAATTATATCTCTGGAAAGCTCGTTTTCTAAACATAAACTGACTTCTTTGTACATAAAAATCGATCGTACAATTCCGAGATATTAAATACTTTTTGCTCTTCAGATACGTGGGTGTTGTGTTTTATTTGTCATCCCCACTACCTCGGGTCTCGGGGAACTTTTTATGACGTATGGCCACGTTGGCACTTCTTTCTTGGCAATTATTAAAACCTTTTTCTCCACACAAAAATCTCTATTCCGAAATGATTCACAATGATGTATTTCTTTGGTTAATTACTTGCTCGCAAGTGGCTTAAATCTAATTCTTCTTCTCCTTGCACAACTGCGAGGATGCCAATTTACAGCAACGTAAGATCAATTTCCGAAACCTGCTCTCGGTCACTCCGAACGGAAAGTTCCTCTCGTTCTAATTATAGCCATGATCGGCTCCTTATCGGTGCGTCACGCGTGATATCATTTCCTGGCCACCTGGACTCATATTCTTGCACAACTTTAAACCAGTTCTTTTGTATAAAATCTTTCTATGTTCCGTTGAAGAATGTATATTTCCTTCCTTCTTTTTACCATAATACATGGACTGGACCCCTTGAACCAATGGCACATGGGTTCAATACCCAGCTATGGCCATTGGCTGCGTTTATGGTTTGGGTGAAAGTGTTAGTGTGAGCAGCATCTGATAGCCACATTGCAATTGCTAGGAGCGCTCAGATATACCCAGCTATGGCCATTGGCTGCGTTTATGGTTTGGGTGGTATTGTTGGTGTGAGTATCATCTGGCAGCCACATTGCACTTGCTAGGAGCGCTCAGATATACCCAGCTATAGCCATTGGCTGCGTTTATGGTTTGGGTGATAGTGATGGTGTGAGTAATTTCTGGCAGCCACATTGAACTTCCTAGGAGCGCCCAGATATACCCAGCTATGGCCATTGGCTGCGTTTATGGTTTGGGTGATAATGATGGTGTGAGTAGCATCTGGCAGCCACATTGCACTTGTTAGGAACGCCCAGATATACCAAGCCATGGCCATTGGCTGCTTTTATGGTTTGGGTGATAGTGTTAGTGTGAGTAGCATCTGGCTGCCACATTGCACTTGTAAGGAGCGCTCAGATATACCCAGCTATGGCCTATTGCTGCGTTTATGGTTTGGTTGATAGTGTTAGTGTGACTAGCATCTGGCAGCCACATTGCACTTGTTAGGAGCGCTCAGATACACCCAGCTATGGCCATTGGCTGCTTTTTTGGTTTGGGTGATAGTGTTAGAGTGAGTAGCATCTGGCAGCCACATTGCACTTGTTAGGAGCGCTCAGATATACCCAGCTATGGCCATTGGCTGCTTTTATGGTATGGGTGATAGTGTTAGAGTGAGTAGCATGTGACAGCCACATTGCACTTGTTAGGAGCGCTCAGATATACCCAGCTATGGCCATTGGCTGCGTTTATGGTTTGGGTGATTGTGTTAGGGTGAGTAGCAACTGGCAGCCACATTGCACTTGTTAGGAGCGCTCAGATTTACCCAGCTATGGCCATTGCCTTCGATTATGGTTTGGGTGATAGTGATAGTGTGAGTAGCATCTGGCAGCCACATTGCACTTGTTGGGAGTCCTCGCTCAGATATACCCAGTTATGGAAATTGGCTGTGTTTATGGATTGGTTGATAGTGTGAGCAGCATCTGGCAGCCACATTGCACTTGTTAGGAGAGCTCAAACATACCCAGCTATGGCCATTGGCTGCGTTTAATGTTTGGGTGATAGTCATAGTGTGAATAGCTTCTGACAGCCACATTGCACTTGTTAGGAGCGCTCAGATATACCCAGCTATGGCCATTGGCTTCTTTTATGGTTTGGGTGATAGTGTTAGCGAGAGTAGCATCTGGCAGCCACATTGCACTTCTTAGAAGCGCTGGCTCAAATATACCCAGCTATGGCCATTGGCTGCGTTTAAGATTTGGGTGATATTGTTAGAGTGAGTAGCATCTGACAATCACATTGCACTTGTTAGGAGCGCTCAGATATACCCAGCTATGGCCATTTGCTGCTTTTATGGTTTGGGTGATAGTGTTAGAGTGAATAGCTTCTGACAGCCACATTGCACTTGTTAGGAACGCTCAGATATACCCAGCTATGGCCATTGGCTTCTTTTATGGTTTGGGTGATAGTGTTAGCGTGAGTAGCATCTGGCAGCCACATTGCACTTGCTACGATCGCTCAGATATACCCAGCTATTCCCATTGGCTGCGTATATGGTATGGGTTGTAGTGTTAGTGTGAGTAGCATCTGGCAGCCACATTGCACTTGTTAGGAGCGCTCAGATATACCCAGCTCAGGCCATTGGCTGCGTTTTTGGTTTGGGTGATAGTGTTAGTGAGAGCAGCATCTGGCAGCCACATTGCACTTGTTAGGAACGCTCAGATATACCCAGCTATGGCCATTGGCTGCGTTTATGGTTTGGGTGATAGTGTTAGAGTGAGTAGCATCAGACAGTCACATTGCACTTGTTAGGAGCGCTCAGATATACCCAGCTAGGGCCATTGGCTGCGTTTATGGTTTGGGTGATAGTGTTAGTGTGAGTAGCATCTGGCAGCCACATTGCACTTGGTAGGGGCGCTCAGATATACCCAGCTATGGCCATTGGCTGCGTTTATGGTTTGGGTGATAGTGTTAGTGTGAGTAGCATCTGTTAGCCAAATTGCACTTGCTACGATCGCTCAGATAGACCCAGCTATTCCCATTGGCTGCGTATATGGTATGGGTTGTAGTGTTAGTGTGAGTAGCATCTGGCAGCCACATTGCACTTGTTAGGAGCGCTCAGATATACCCAGCTCAGGCCATTGGCTGCGTTTTTGGTTTGGGTGATAGTGTTAGTGAGAGCAGCATCTGGCAGCCACATTGCACTTGACAGAAGCGCTCAGATATACCCAGCTATGGCCATTGCTGTGTTATTAATTTGGGTGGTAGTGTTAGTGTGAGTAGCATCTGGCAGCCACATTACACTTGTTAGGAGCGTTCAGATATACCCAGCTATGGCCATTGGCTGCTTTTATGGTATGGGTGATAGTGTTAGAGTGAGTAGCATGTGACAGCCACATTGCACTTGTTAGGAACGCTCAGATATACCCAGCTATGGTCATTGGCTGCGTTTGTTGTTTGGGTGATAGTGTTAGTGTGAGTAGCATCTGGCAGCCAAATTGCACTTGCTACAATCGCTCAGATATACCCAGCTATGCCCATTGGCTGCGTATATGATTTGGGTTGTAGTGTTAGTGTGTGTAGCATCTGGCAGCCACATTGCACTTGTTAGGAGCGCTCAGATATACCCAGCTAAGGCCATTGGCTGCGTTTATGGTTTGGGTGATAGTGTAAGTGTGAGCAGCATCTGGTAGCCACATTGCACTTGCTAGAAGTGCTCAGATATACCCAGCTATGGCCATCGGCTGCGTTTATAATTTGGGTGGTAGTGTTGATGTGAGTAGCATCTGGCAGCCACATTGCACTTGCTAGGAGCGCTCAGATATACCCAGCTATGGCCATTGGCTGCGTTTAAGGTTTGGGTGATAGTGTTAGTGTGAGTAGCATCTGGCAGCCACATTGCACTTGCTAGGAGCGATTAGATATACCCAGCTATGGCCATTGGCTGCGTTTTTGGTTTGTGTGATAGTGTTAGTGTGAGTAGCATCTGGCAGCCACATTGCACTTGCTAGGAGCGCTCAGATATACCCAGCTACGGCCATTGGCTGCGTTTATGGTTTGGGTGATAGTGTTACTGTCAGTAGCATCTGGCAGCCACATTGCACATGCTAGGAGCACTCAGATATACCCAGCTATGGCCATTGGCTGCGTTTATGGTTTGGGTGATAGTGTTACTCTCAGTAGCATATGGCAGCCACATTGCACTTGCTAGGAGCGCTCAGATCTACCCGGCTATGGCCATTGGCTGCGTTTATGGTTTGGGTGAGAGTATTAGTGTGAGTAGCATCTGGCAGCCACATTGCACTTGCTGGAGCGATCAGATATACCCAGCTATGGCCATTGGCTTCGTTTTTGGTTTGTGTGATCGTGTTAGTGTGAGTAGAATCTGGCAGTCAATTGCACTTTTTAGGAGCTCTCAGATATACCCAGCTATTGCCATTGGCTGCGTTTATGGTCTGGGCGGTAGTGATAGTGTGAGTAGCATCTGGCAGCCACATTGTACTTGTTAGGAGAGCTCAGATATACCCAGCTATGGCCATTGGCTGCGTTTATGGTTTGGGTGATAGTGATGGTGAGAGTAGCAACTGGCAGCCAAATTGCACTAGTTAGGAGCCCTCGCTCAGATATACCCAGCTATGGCCAATGGCTGTGTTTATGGTTTGGGTGATAGTGATGGTGTGCGTAGCATCTGGCAGCCACATTGCACTTGCTAGGAGCCCTCAGACATGCCCAGCTATGGCCATTGGCTGCGTTTATGTTTAGGGTGATAGTGTTAGTGTGAATAGCATCTGGCAGCCACATTGCACTTGCTAGGAGCGCTCAGATATACCCAGCTATGGCCATTGGCTGCGTTTTTGGTTTGGGTGATAGTGTGACTGTCAGTAGCATCTGGTAGCCACATTGCACTTGCTAGGATCAATCAGATATACCCAGCTATGGCCATTGGCTTCGTTTTTGGTTTGTGTGATAGTGTTAGTGTGAGTAGCTTCTGGCAGGCAATTGCACTTTTTAGGAGCGCTCAGATATACCCAGCTATAGCCATTGGCTGCGTTTATGGTTTGGGTGATAGTGTTACTGTCAGCAGCATCTGGCAGCCACATTGCACTTGCTAAGAGCGCTCAGATATACCCAGCTATGGCCATTGGTTGCGATTATGGTTTGGGTGATAGTGATGGTGTGAGTAGCATCTGACAGCCACATTGCACTTGTTAGGAGCCCTCGCTCAGATATACCCAGCTATAGCCATTGGCTGCGTTTATAGTTCAGGTGAGAGTGTTAGTGTGAGTAACTTCTGGCAGCCACATTTTACTTGCTAGGAGCGCTCAGATATATCCAGCTATGGCCATTGGCTGCGTTTATGGTTTGGGTGATAGTAATGGTGCGAGTAGCATCTGGCAGGCACATTGCACTTGTTAGGAGCGCTCAGAGATACCCAGCTATGGCCATTGGCTGCGTGTATGGTTTGGGTGATAGTGATGGTGTGAGTAGCATCTGGCAGTCACTATGAACTTGCTAGGAGCGATCAGATATACCGAGCTATGGCCATTGGCTGCGTTTCTGGTTTGGGTTATAGTGATGGTGGGAGTAGCATCTGGCAGCCACATTGCACTTGCTAGGAGCGCTCAGTTTTACCCAGCTATGGCCATTGGCTGCGTTTATGGCTTGGGTGGAAGTGTAGGTGAGTAGCATCTGGCAGCTACATTGCACTTGGTAGGAGCGCTCAGATATACCCAGCTATGGCCATTGGCTGCGTTTATGGTTTGGGTGAGAGTGTTATTGTCAGTAGCATCTGGCAGCCACATTGCACTTGCTAGGAACGCTCAGATATACCCAGCTATGGCCATTGGCTGCCATTATGGTTTGGGTGATAGTATTACTGTCAGGAGGATCTGGCAGCCACATTGCACTTGCTAGGAGCACTCAGATATACCCAGCTATGGCCATTGGCTGCGTTTATGGTTTGGGTGATAGTGTTACTGTCAGTAGCATCTGGCAGCCACATTGCACATGCTAGGAGCGCTCAGTTTTACCCAGCTATGGCCATTGGCTGCGTTTTTGGTTTGGTTGATAGTGTTACCCTCAGTAGCATTTGGCAGCCACATTGCACTTGCTAGGAGCGCCCAGACATACCCAGCTATGGCCATTGGCTGCGTTTATGGTTTGGGTGATAGTGTTAGTGTGAGTAGCATCTGGCAGCCACATTGCACTTGCTAGGAGCGCTCAGTTTTACCCAGCTATAGCCATTGGCTGCGTTTATGGTTTGGGTGGTAGTGTTAGTTTGAGTAGCATCTGGCAGCCAATTACACTTGTTAGTAGCGCTTAGATATACCCACCTATGGCCATTGGCTGCGTTTACGGTTTTGGTGATAGTGTTACTGTCAGGAGCATCTGGCAGCCACATTGCACTTGCTAGGAGCGCTCAGATATACCCACCTATGGCCATTGGCTGCGTTTATGGTTTGGGTGATAGTGTTACTGTCAGGAGCATCTGGTAGCCACATTGCACTTGCTAGGAGCCCTCAGTTTTACCCAGCTATAGCCTTTGGCTGCGTTTAAGGTTTGGGTGGTAGTGTTTGTGTGAGTAGCATCTGGCAGCCAATTGCACTCGTTAGGAGCGCTCAGATATACCCAGCTATGGCCATTGGCTGCGTTTATGGTTAGGGTGATAGTGTTACTGTCAGTAGCATCTGGCAGCCACATTGCACTTGTTAGGAGCGCTCAGATATACCCAGCTATGCCCTTTGGCTGCGTTTATGGTTTGGGTTTGGGGTCTAAGGGGTAGGCTTTCTACTCAAATGTCAACCTCACCTGCACGTGGTGCACCCTGCTTTAGACTAACGTGGCTCTGACGACCGAGTGACTCCCGGGATAAGGAGTCCCCCACTATCATGCCACCGGCTCCCCAGGGAGGCGAATGAGCTTGTATTGGTTAGGGCACTCTCTTGCCCTTGGGACAGGAAACTTTCCCTAAAGGCGGATGAACCACCTGTGTTCAACGGCATAGAAAGTCCTCATCGGCTGACCAGGCATAAGGGCAATGAGTCCCTCCTTGGCTGGAATGTCGGTTGAAGGCTGCAGTGACTAGGATTTATTCAATCGTCTTGCATTTGCTTGCCATTGAACATCTTTCCTATGTCATCAAGGAATGTGCGTTTGTTGATGTGCAGCAACGTTCTCACGTTAAAAGATTTCACGCACAGCAGTCTTCCAACAACATTTGACTTTCTTCAAAGTCCTGCGGCGATCAAGAAGTTGCGACGGGGGCAGGATTGTGATGTTTGGGAGCCTCTAGTGATAACTTGGCACGTAGGCGGTAGAAGTGTGATCGGTCATCTTGCTTAGGGTTGTGGCTGTAGAGCAATTCGGCCGCTGCATCTACGACTGAGCAGTCCTATTTAGGGTCCACTCTGCTCACCCCACATGGGGAAGAGGCTAGAAAAGGATTCCTAAACATAGTCAGCGACTTATACTACCGATTGGATAGCCGCGTCCAAAGGTGTCACCTCCAGGCGGTCGAAAATATATAAGTAACAAATTTTATTTTGCAACCTGGAATGTAAAAACACTCACTGATGACCCCGAAAATGAGAGACCTGAAAGGAGAACAGCTATTGTGGGTAGAGAGCTACGGAGATATGACATTGACATAGCAGCACTTCCGGAGACCCGTCTTGCTGAGGAAGGTCAGTTGAATGAGCAAGGTGCAGGGTACAGTTTCTTTTGGAAGGGTAAACGTGAGGACGAACACAGAATACTTGGAGTTGGCTTTGCCATTAAGAGCAAGCTTCTCAAGGATCTGTCAGAGCTTCCAACTGGGTATAATGAACGCCTCATGACACTAAGACTTCGGTTATATAACAACCAGCATGCCACGGTGATCAGCGCATACGCCCCCACACCAGATGCTGATGATGACATTAAGGAAAGTTTCTATTCAGATCTGGATACCGTCCTATCAAACATCAACCGTGAAGATAGGATCATCTTACTCGGAGATGTTAACGCTAGAGTGGGCAGGGACTACAATGTTTGGAATGGTGTCAATGGTAAGGAGGGAGTTGGGAGCGAAAACTCCAATGGTATCAGACTGCTCTCCAAATGCACTGAACATGAATTGGTAATCACCAATACTATCTTTCGCCAAAAGAATCGCTTTAAAACATCATGGCAGCACCCTAGATCCAAGCACTGGCATCTTATTGATTATGTGATTGTGCGCAGGAACGATTTACGAGATGTTCTTATCACCGAAGCAATGACAGGAGCCGATGACTGTTGGACAGATCACCGGCTTATCAGATCAGTTATGCGTATACCATTATCCACACAGAGGAGGAAGCAACAGAAGAGCTGTAGGCATATTTTTGATACCGAGAAGTTTGGTAAGTCAGAGCATATCTCCCAATATAATGAGTTGCTTAGCCAGACACTGCCACAGGAATACCATCCAGATGTAAAACTGCACTGGGAGAGTCTGAAGACCGCTATTCAGAATGCTTGCAAGGAAACGCTGGGATATAAGACCAGGAAACATCAAGACTGGTTTGATGAAAATGATGAAGAAATTGAAGCATTAATCTCAGAAAAGAGAAAGGCCTTGCAAACTTGGAGAAAAGATATCAACGCCCGTACTAAGAAAGACGCATTTTGTCTTGCGAAGGCAAATGTCCAAAGAGGAACTCGTGCTCTCAAAAATGCATGGTGGACATCCAAAGCTAAAGAGCTGCAATATCTAGCAGACAAAGATTCGCGACAGTTCTTCCTAGCCACAAAAGCGATTTATGGCCCCTCCACGTTTGATAGAAATGCACTTTGGTCCAGTGACAGAAATACACTTCTAAAAGATCAATACTCCATCATGAATAGGTGGAAGGAGCATTTTGAAGACCTCTTGAACCAGGACTCAGTTATTGATGTGCAGTTGTATGATATATTAGAACGTATGATATATTAGAACAAGCACCCACCAAGGAAGAACTCGGTAACCTGCCAACACTAGATGAGGTTCAGTGTGCTATTAATCAAGCAAGGCGATACAAAGCAACTGGATGTGATGGAATACCAGCGGAAGCTCTCAAAGAAGGAGGTGAGGAACTCATAAGCCACATATATGATCGTATCATTAAAATTTGGAGAACTGAAAAAATGCCTGCTGATTTCAGAGATAGTCTGATAGTTCCCATATTTAAGAAACGTGATCGTGCAGACTGCAAACAACTATCGTGGTTTATCTTTGTTATCATGCCTTGGAAAGCTTATTGCTCGTATTTTGGCGAATCGTATGCTATCCCTGGTGGAGAAAATACTCCCAGAGAGCCAATGTGGTTTCAGGCCTTCTAGAGGAACTGCAGATATGATATTCACTGTTCGTCAGCTTCAGGAGAAATTTAGAGAGCAAAATATACCTCTTTATATTGCCATTATAGACCTCTGTAAGGCATTTGAATCGGTAAACCGCGAAGCCTTGTGGAAGATTTTAGCATTGTATGGTTTTCCACTGAAATGTATTACCATCTTAAGACTACTCCACACTGATATGAAGGCAAATGTCATTGGTAACGACTTTATTGGAGAACCATTTCATATAAATACCGGCGTTAAACAAGGCTGTGTGATTGCTCCAACATTGTTTTCTCTGTACGTTGCCACTGTCATGCAGTTAGTCAATGAAGATCTTCCTACAGGCATACATATAACTTACAGGATGGATAGGAAGATCTTTAATTTGAGCCATCTAAGGGAAGGACTCGAACATCTCCTGCTGCATTGGTTGAGTTACAGTACGCCGATGATAATGCAGTTGTAGCTCAATCAGAGGACGAACTTAGGAAATTCCTGAATGCTTTTTCTTCAGCATACAAAATGATTGGGCTGAAACTTAACACCAGTAAAACCCAAGTCCTCTACCAACCAGCCCCTGGACAAGGACAAAGAAACATCAATGTCACCATCAACGGAGCGAAGCTTCAAGAAGTTAACACCTTTTCTTATCTTGGCAGCACCCTGTCATCAAGTGCAAATATAGATTCCGAAATCCAACACAGGATTAACCGTGCTGGGGCATCCTTTGCAAGATTGAGGTCTAGAGTTTTGGACAACCATGATATCAATGCTGCAACGAAGATCCTTGTGGACAACTCGGTTGTAGTTCCCACCTTACTTTACGGATCTGAATCCTCGAAATGCTACAGATGTCATTTTAAAAAGCTGGAGCAATATCACCAGCGTTGCTTGAGGAGAATTCTCAGTGCGACATGGCAAGACAAACGCACAAACACCAGCATTCTCGAAGAAGCACAGACTACCAGTGTTGAAGCCATGCTTTTAAATCGTCAGCTGCGATGGACAGGACACGTAATCCGCATGCCCAATAATCACATTCCCAAGCAAGTGTTTTGCTCTGAATTAACTGAGGGCAAGCGCTGTGTGCGAGGTCCGAGGAAGCGATTCAAAGCCGTACTAAAGGCTAATATGCAAATGTGCCATATTGATATCAATAACTGGGAGGCCTTAGCTCTTGATCGCTCATCCTGGAGAACAATTGTTCATCGTGGTGCGATACTGTTTGAAGAAAACCGCCGACGTATGATAGAAGATCGGAGGCAGCGCAGAAAGAACACAGTGTTCATTAGAAGACAGGGAATGAATGCGGATGTCTCACCTGGACCTGATACTACCTGTCATCACTGCGGGAAACTGTGTCTCTCCCGCATTGGGCTTTTTAGTCACCTCCGGACTCATCGATGAAGAGTCATTCAGCATTGGAAGGCCAAACTACTCCAGACGAGTGTTTGCCATCATCATGGTTTGGGTGATAGTGTTAGTGTGAGTAGCATCTGACAGCCACATTGCACTTGTTACGAGCGCTCAGATATACCCAGCTATGGCCATTGGCTGCGTTTATGGTTTGGGTGAGTGTAAGTGTGAGTAGCATATGACAGCCACATTGCACTTGTTACGAGCGCTCAGATATACCCAGCTATGACCATTGGCTGCGTTTATGGATTGGGTGATAGTGATAGTGTGACTAGCATGTGGCAGCTACATTGCACCTGTTAGGAGCGCTCAGATATACTGTACCCATGTGTATAATCTGGATGGAAAATATGCTTCTGCCTCCAGCTAGCTTCAGGACTCGAGGGTGTACCGTCCTCCCACTGAGCAGTTGCATACTTTGGATTTGAGGCTAAGAGGTATCAACTCTACAATGATAAGGCACAACTCTATTCTAAAACTTTAATTCAGTAAATAAAATCATGGCTTTTAACAAATAAAACAATCCCCATAACCATAAAACAAAAGCAAACAAAAATTACTTTCCACAATCCACCAATATGAACATAATATAATCATAATAAATCATATCATACCACAAACCTTTACCCTTATGTGAACTTCACAAAGATATTCTAGTGCGCTGATGCACATACAACTTCAGAAACAAACTGTACATTGACCCTACTGTCATACAATATGACTTCTTTAATATCACAACATTACTGATTCATAAAAACCTTCTTAATTTGACAATTATGTGTACCGTGTGTGTTTTGATCTTTCTTTTCCCACCAAATGCTTCACATGCATTAGCCTATTCTGGTGTTGCACAGCAGTCAACGTGCAACTCCATATTTATGTAAGCTACCCCTACTCCACTATTTATTTATATAGTTCCACTGCATGCCGTTTTGTGATTTCATATAAAAACGTTATGTTATTGTTGTGTCGGATGGTATAATCAAACTACCATGCGCGCGTAGCCTGTGGAATCTGGTAACCAACTTCTGAAAAAGTTGTCAGTGACAGTATAAATGCAGCGTCTAACCATTCGTTAGATAGCTAAAATCATGAACCATCAGGATAATATATAATTATCAATGTGTTCTTAAACCACATGGCTTCATTACTCAACATAACAACATTTCACTCATGTCATTAACAGGGTCTAAAGTCTGTTCCTTTCAACCTTACTTTTACGGTCCGCCTTGACCGTCCTCCAGACCCTCTCCTCGAGCGGTCGGTATACAATAGCAGTGGGTTGGGTTTCCACCCTAACTCGACCCCCGCTTTTATGTTTGAAGGCTTACTTCCAAAGCATTGTAAGATTTTACAATACAATACTGTGCTCCCAATGGCACACATATCTCAATGGATTTTAACTGAATATTATGCACGCAGGCAGTGAATGAGCTTTATATTTATTCCTATCACGAGGATAATAACTGGCACCAAACAAGGCCCATTTCAACATGAAGGTACGAGGTTCGTAAAACATTGGTCTAGTAGGCAGCCGGTGTCTTAAATAAATTATGCGGTCAGTCCAAGCTACCGGCATTTGAGGTTCGCTTCAACAAGCCGAATCACTCAACAATAAGTTCTCGGGAAATCATAGAGTGACGAGGTGTCCAAACGTTTGCCTCGCACCTACATGTGATTCCAATCCGGAACATTTCACATCCATCATCAGAGTTAGGGTCCAACACTAAACACTCTGGCACGAAGTATATCTCCGCTATGCCCCCGGCATAGGAGATTTCATACGTAGAATAGACCACCTGGCTCCTTCACCTAATGTTACGACTTCGTCCTATAATATTAAGAGAAATCTATCAATTACTCTATAAGCTTCTCACATAAGCTGCAAATTCAATTCACTAAAAGCTCTTCCATTCCTGGCATAATTATATTCCCATTAATACAATATTCTGATATCAAACTCTTTCTTTAATCCCGTAATGTAATCTTACTGTATAATCTTACTGCTTGGATCGATAAGTCTTGCAATTAGCGTAATTATTTCTCGTTTACAACAATTACCTGATGCGTTTATTAATACCTTTGATATTCATAATTGTTATTATATTATTCTCACTGACATAATTTACCAAAATCATTCCTTATTATTATTATTATATTTCTGACATAATTTGCCAAAATCCTTCCTTATTATTATTATTATATTTCTGACATAATTTACCAAAATCCGACACAACCAATCATCTCAAAACTCGAACAACTGTGCTCGTAACAATTACATAACTGATTGCCATCTTAATTAATAGTGGTAATGATTAATCCACTTATTGATGCACATTAACATCTCAACTCTATAAAAATCAACACAATAAAAATTAAACCTGGAGGTTCTACCTCCTAATCTGATTCTTACTGGCATCTTTACTGAAATCACATAACATGCATTGGCCTATATTCTCTAATTAACCATAATTTGTGGGGTACTCACATATCTCAAGGCTTCTCATGGTGGCTTCAACCAATCATATACTTTCAAGTCGCCCGCCATATGCAGGTTTAACGCGACATATTCATCTTGAATACACACATTTTATGACACACAACTTCCGTTAACCATACGGCACTTTGCATTTCTATAAGGAAGCTATTGCTCCCAAACATGTGACACTTTATAACACTTATAAAACCACTACTTTAAAAGATAATTTACATATGCTTTATACATAACACACGTCACTGTGTACACTTTTCATTGCTTGAAATTCCCTAGCAAAGATATCAAAATTGCAGGTGTCGACGGCATCTCCCGTGCTCCTACCAACTCCTGATTGAAAGTCTGGTTTACCTGCCCTCGGAATTCACCAACAGTTTTTATCCATACTCCTACGGTAAGCTTCCTGCGTCGCATAGATATGCTAACTTCCGTCCTGAGCGTTATTATTTGGTATTCTTAAAACATTACCAAATGCTTCGTAAAGTTTCTCCCAGCGCATTCCAGCGTAATTAGACATGAATGATCAGTCGATATTTGATACATTGTGCTTAACACTGTCCATAACTTTACACAAATTATTATTATTATTTACAATAGTTCTGCCACTCATCTTACACGGTGCTTCCTACGTGAACACGCCATTGTTCGTACTGCTGAGTATACCTGCAGCGCGTATTATTAAATAAAAGCTTATTAAATGCTTCACTCAACTGTTGAACTCTTTGTGCGGGCGTCCTTTCATGCACCGGACCAACATATGTTCCGCCATGACGACTGTCTGCGCCTCTCTTGACAAACTGTGACAAACTGGTGTGAGACTGGCTCCAACTAGGGTAAGACTGACTTAAGACTGAAGTGCTCTGCCAAGGGTCGGCCTCCTTATATTAGATTCACACAGAAAGTAGAGCGCATTCTTCCCGCGGGATCTCGGCTCCTCTCCCAGCATGATTCTGGTCTCGAAACCATGTTCATTGGGTTCCTTTTTCTTCTCTGATCCCAGAACTGACTGCGTGCTAAAGAATCGCTCGGCCAATTAATTAATATTAATTCCTTTCTTCATAGCGTGGGACGCTATCTCCCGGGGATTCCCTGGCACCATCCTCAAATCCCGCCGCGAACAACGATAGTCCTACGGTCCTTCCGCACTTCCTTAAATATGCGTCAATTTCGCAGATTAAAGGCTCTAAAATTAGCCTCCAGTCTAAAGATTCACCTGTGGGCAACTCCCATGTCATTTCGTTACTCCAATCACGAGTAATCAATGATTTTCCTTGTGATCTCTCCCCACCATTCTCAAATCCATTCTCCGTCGGGGAAGAACTGGGTCATTATTCAGGCCCTCACCCTCTTCCAGACGACAGAATGAGGTCAGAATGATTGACTTGGCTCCACTGAACACCTCCCACATTTCTGGGCCTATTTGTAAAATGTCAACTCTGCACTTGCAGTGCTCCAAGCCCCATATAGCCTACACCAAGTAGTCTAATAGTACTGTATTCTGCTCAATTTCCCTGCATTATTTTAATAAATAATGTCACTGCAACTGAAATCACTCCAGTGATTTAATATACACTTCTCTCTAGGAGTTTTTTACAATGAATCTCCCTCCACAGACTTCGGGTTCGTTCCCTGGTGGAACCTTTATACTGAGATCACAGTCTCTGAGAACCACGTTCGATTCCAGTCAGCATAACCTCCTCGGGTTCATATTCCCCTTGCGAAACTTATAGAAGTCAATTGCAAGTGGCTCTCTATAAGTAACCAGCTGACTGTCTATCACTGTCTGTGTTTACATCTGGGGTCCTTCACCTAGTCTGGCTGCGAGTAGGTTAGTACAGCTCCCCATTCCACGCTGCGCTCTTCCTAAGCTGTTCATTCTCCAGGCGGAGGGTCGTATTTATGGCCTCAACCTCTCTCGCCGCTGCAAACATTTCTTCATAGAATTCTCGCAGACACTGGCATCTTTGTTGTTCGTCCCTTCCACTGGGCAAACTGCCTGCTTCTCATTCCGTCTTGCCGCTCGAACTTTCAGTTCTGACTGCCTGGCTGACTTCGCTCTCCACGTTGAGTTGGGTGTGCGCTGTTAATACTTCTTCTTGTTCGTCGAATTCTTCTGGCGGATAATAAACCTTTAAATTGGCTACATTCATAACGACCTCGTTTCCAGTTTCTAAATTCTTTAACCTGTATGCATTGTTCTGTAGGTCTCTTATCACCTCGAACGGGCCGTGGTAAGCAAAAATGAACTTCTTATACTTCCGTGCCTCTGGATCTGAACTGGCTGGTTTCCTAATTAAAACTTTCTCTCCGACGAGAAGCGGTCTATGATACCTCTTCGCACGATTTCTTCTCTGACGTCTCTCCGCCTGTGCTTTGAGATATTCGAAGGTTCGTTGGATCCTCAATTCTCGACCTGGCTGTGCGTCTACTGGTAATGGAATAACACCATTCCACGGTCTCTCCGGTCTCTGATCCAGATGTAGAGTCACGGGAACCTGACCTGTCGCCTCATGTACCGTATTATTTATAGAGTATTCAATTACTTCTAGGAATTCAATCCAACGCCAATTCGCTTCAGAGCAGTAGATCTTCATGTATTTCTGGATCTCTCTCATTACTCTTTAACTGGACTTGCCTCAGGATGGCGAATGGTAGATAAAATCTGCCTAATTCCTAGAGTTTCCAGTTCTCGACGAAATTCTGCACTCGTAAAGCAACTTCCGTGGTCTGAGAGAATGTTATCCGGCTTCCCAAGAATCGGAATAACTCTCTCTTTCAGGCGTTTCAAGACCTGCTTTGAACTTGTCTTTTGTATGGGGCATAATACCACCATTTTCGAAAATACATCCATGGCTACAAAAATGTGTCTATTGCCTCTACGTGCTCTAGGTAATGGTCCAAAGTTGTCTATACTCAATAACTGCTTTGGCTTCTCCGGTAACAACGGGATAGGTCGTTGTCTCATTAAAAAGGGATTTGGCTTTAACCTTTGGCATAGATCACATGTCCTAATAGCATTTCTCACCGTTTCTCTCAACTTAGGCCAAGTAAATGCTTCCTTCAACAGAGCACAAATTTTGTCTATCCCTGGATGTCCAAATGCTCTGTGTGCTAGCCACACCAATCTCCTCTGCAAAGCTGCAGGAATCACAATCCTTTGACGTGTATGATCTACATCATCCCACTTGTGTAATATTTGATTATACCATACATAATCTGTTGCCAATGCCTCTGCCTCTCTGTATATTGCAGTTCCCCTTGCTAAGCGTCCCTCGAAGTAATCGATCATCATCTTCAACCACGGGTCTTCGCGTTGTAGGTTGGTAAGGTTCCTCAAGTCATCCAACGTCTTCTGATCTCGATTCTCAATCTGGACAGCTAGCGCTTCCTCTTCTCTAGGGTAACGGCTTAATATGTACGGTATTACATTCTCTTTCCCTGGACAGTATTCTATTTCCACATTAAATTGTTGAATATACAGGGACCATCTTGTCAATCTCTGGCTAGACAAGTCTGTTTTTAACAAAAATGTCTGTGATCGTGTAATTTTTCTCATGGGCTTTCAGCCTCCTACTTATAAAGGCAATAAAAACTTTCTTTTCAGGCTGGTCAACATTTTCCTGGAATAGCATCGCTCCGATCCCAATAAGTGATGCATCCGTCTGTATGATGAACTTCTGGGTATAATCCGGGTATCCCAGCTTCACATATTCCAAAAGCATTTGTTTTGACCTCACGAATGCTTCCTGACATTGCTCCGTCCAATTCCATCTGCCGCCTTTCTTCAATAGGTCCTGCAGGGGTGCTACTGTCGCAGTATAATTTGGGCAGTGGTTCTAAAAGAATCCAATTACTCCCAAATACTGTCGGACGTGTTTAACTTTCGTGGGTCGAGGGAAATTTCGAATTACCTCCAATTTATCTGGATTAGGCTTCACTCCATTTGCATCAATAACATGCCCTAGGAATTTGACTTCCCTCTGACAGAAGTGCGATTTCTTGATATTAACCTTAAAGTTAGCTTCTCGAAGGTCATCTAGCAACTTCTTCAGGTCTCTCATGTGCTCCTCCAGAGATTCTGATGTGAGTAGAATGTCGTCTACATATCTGATGGTACTCTCTTTCACTTCATCTGATATATTGCGATCTAACGCTCTTATCAGTGCTGAACCAGCTGTTTTCAACCCAAAAGGTAGCCTTAAAAATGTGTATGTATGTTGATCAAACATAAATCCTGTCAACAGACTAGTTTTCTTCTCTAATTCAAGATGATGGAAACTGGATGTGATGTCCAGATTTGTGAATACGGT
Organism: Meconema thalassinum; assembly: GCA_946902985.2. NCBI lineage: Eukaryota > Metazoa > Arthropoda > Insecta > Orthoptera > Tettigoniidae > Meconema > Meconema thalassinum. The sequence goes on from OX336390.1 coordinate 991,301,983, forward strand.
TTTCCCTTTGAACTTCCTGAGGATCTCTTTAATGGGTGGCACTTGGTCAAATTCCGGAATAACCTTCAAATTTAAATGTCTCAGGTCCAGGCAGACTCTGACAGTTCCGTCTGTCTTTGGTACAATTACCAATGGACTTACATAAGGCGTAGGTGTCTTCTCAATAACACCGGCCTCCAACATCTCCTGAATTGCATCTTTCACTTTAGCATAATGCTTTTCTGCTATAGGATAGGGTTTCTGCCTAAATGGTGTCCAATCACTGACTTGAAAAGCATAAGTGAAGTTCTTTACACGACCAGGTCTCGAATCAAAGACTTCCTTCTGTTCCAGTAATAACTGCTTTAAATTTCCCTTCTCTTTTAGCCCAATTTTCGCTTCTTCTAGTTTTTCCGAAATATATTCTTCCAGTTTGGGTTCCAAATCTTTCTCCAGGTCTGTGGCAAGTTTTTTCAGCTCTTCTTCTAACTGCTCAATAACTAACACTTCTTCCTACCCACCTCTCTGTATGTATGCCATACTTGTTCACTTGACCCTGGTTCAATCTCATTGAGTGCGACCTCTAAGCCTTCAGCTTCTTCATTCACATGGAACATAACCCTGTCCTGTGCTAGGTCGATTATCACTCTGTATTCCCGTATAAATTCTGCCCCAATAAGTAGGTTATAAGGCAATTTGTTTACTAACAGAAAACTCTGTGAGAAAATAGAGCCTCCTATCTGTAAATCTAGGAATATCTGATATTTACATATTATCGTTCTGTCTGGAATTACCCCTTTTATCTTGACATTGACCTAATATATTCTGGTCCTGTTTCTTGAGATCACCGTTAATTGCTCTAGCATAGCTTTTCAATTTCTGGTCCCATTTAGAGTCGTTCTCCTCCAATCTCTGGTCTACCGTTCTCGTAAACTCTGAAAATTGTTTCGCTTGGCGTTCGAGATTCGCCTCACTTTGGATTTGAATATTCTTAATGTCGTTAGATAACGCGTCTAACCTACTGTTGGTATCATCCTGAGCATGCTTACAGGCTTGTAAGTTACTCTCAAGTTTGGCTTCTATAGCCTCAAAACGTTTATCTGTTTTAACCTGCATTTCCGATACAATGCTTACAACAGTTTCTGTTACTTCGGTCTTAATTACCTCTAGCATTTGACCTAACTTATTATTCATTTCAACTTTATTAGCATCTAGCCGATTATTCAATTCAACCAGGTTGTCATTCATTGCAACCTGATTAGCATCTAAACGATTGCTCAATTCACTCTGGTTATCATCTAACCGAGCGTTTATTCCGTCCTGGAAAGCCTTAGCTTCCAGCCTATTATGCTCGTTAACCACATCAAAATGCTGTTTCAACCCTGCAATCACCTGCAAAATCTCCTCTGTGCCTGACATTTTCACAATAATACACTTAAATATGCAGGCAGGCTTCCTGGAAAAAATGTGTGGATATGTTTTGAAAAGAAACATCAAACACTGTACACATATTGTAACGTCGTACAAAACCTGATAATATTATGATAAATTGTGGATCTGGTATGTAGCGCTCATACCCTTGGGTAATCCTCTTCTCAATAGAGAGATTCTGCGTTACATCAAAAGCCTACTGAACTTAAAAATCACTCAAACACAGTTTGAGGCAAAAACAATTACTATGGTTTTCCCCATGAAATACCATAAAAAATCTATGGGTTTTCCCTAAATCCCATAAGCTCCACGCAATCTGGGCGCCATGATAATGATAATGTCGTTTGCCCGGTTTGTGCAATGCCAAGATCGCTCATATTGCACTGACGCAGGCGGTTCCATAATGAATTAATACCGCCCCACGTTGCTTGGGCCATGATAATGATAATGTACCGTAGTACTATGCTTATCCCCACAGACGGGCGCCATGATAATGATAATGTCGTTTGCCCGGTTTGTGCAATGCCAAGATCGCTCATATTGCACTGACGCAGGCGGTTCCATAATGAATTAATACCGCCCCACGTTGCTTGGGCCATGATAATGATAATGTACCGTAGTACTATGCTTATCCCCACAGACGGGCGACATGATAATTAATAAAAGGATTCATTGGAGGTGGTCCACGTTAAGTCATCGCAGCAACCCTCCAAGGTCTCGGTTGAACTGTCGAATGCCCCACTTGGGTCTCGCCATGATAATGAATAAGCATACTAGACGTATTGCATTATCAAAATTTATATTGTGCGTATCAGAGCTTAGCTATATTAGGTGCGGTCCTCCCCTACTTCATGTTAATTGTTACTTTAATAGAGTTGTGTGCATTAGATATAGACCGACTTTAGTTGTACCTATAGCTCAAATCACTGTACAGGACATCATTTTCCATGCACCCATGTGTATAATTTCGATGGAAAATATGTTTCTGCCTCCAGCTAGCTTCAGGACTCGAGGGTGTACCGTCCTCCCACTGAGCAGTTGCATACTTTGGATTTGAGGCTAAGAGGTATCAACTCTACAATGATAAGGCACAACTCTATTCTAAAACTTTAATTCAGTAAATAAAATCACGGCTTTTAACAAATAAAACAATCCCCATAACCATAAAACAAAAGCAAACAAAAATTACTTTCCACAATCCACCAATATGAACATAATATAATCATAATAAATCATATCATACCACAAACCTTTACCCTTATGTGAACTTCACAAAGATATTCTAGTGCGCTGATGCACATACAACTTCAGAAACAAACTGTACATTGACACTACTGTCATACAATGTGACTTCTTTAATTTCACAAAATTACTGATTCATTAAACCTTCTTAATTTGACAATTATGTGTACCGTGTGTGTTTTGATCTTTCTTTTCCCACCAAATGCTTCACATGCATTAGCCTATTCTGGTGTTGCCCTGCAGTCAACGTGCAACTCCATATTTATGTAAGCTACCCCTACTCCACTATTTATTTATATAGTTCCACTGCATGCCGTTTTGTGATTTCATATAAAAACGTTATGTTATTGTTGTGTCGGATGGTATAATCAAACTACCATGCGCGCGTAGCCTGTGGAATCTGGTAACCAACTTCTGAAAAAGTTGTCAGTGACAGTATAAATGCAGCGTCTAACCATTCGTTAGATAGCTAAAATCATGAACCATCAGGATAATATATAATTATCAATGTGTTCTTAAACCACATGGCTTCATTACTCAACATAACAACATTTCACTCATGTCATTAACAGGGTCTAAAGTCTGTTCCTTTCAACCTTACTTTTACGGTCCGCCTTGACCGTCCTCCAGACCCTCTCCTCGAGCGGTCGGTATACTATAGCGGTGGGTTGGGTTTCCACCCTAACTCGACCCCCGCTTTTATGTTTGAAGGCTTACTTCCAAAGGATTGTAAGATTTTACAATACAATACTGTGCTCCCAATGGCACACATATCTCAATGGATTTTAACTGAATATTATGCACGCAGGTAGTGAATGAGCTTTATATTTATTCCTATCACGAAGATAATAACTGGCACCAAACAAGGCCCATTTCAACATGAAGGTACGAGGTTCGTAAAACATTGGTCTAGTAGGCAGCCGGTGTCTTAAATAAATTATGCGGTTAGTCCAAGCTACCGGCATTTGAGGTTCGCTTCAACAAGCCGAATCACTCAACAATAAGTTCTCGGGAAATCATAGAGTGACGAGGTGTCCAAACGTTTGCCTCGCACCTACATGTGATTCCAATCCGGAACATTTAACATCCATCATCAGAGTTAGGGTCCAACACTAAACACTCTGGCACGAAGTATATCTCCGCTATGCCCCCGGCATAGAAGATTTCATACGTAGAATAGACCACCTGGCTCCTTCACCTAATGTTACGACTTCGTCCTATAATATTAAGAGAAATCTATCAATTACTCTATACGCTTCTCACATAAGCTGCAAATTCAATTCACTAAAAGCTCTTCCATTCCTGGCATAATTATATTCCCATTAATACAATATTCTGATATCAAACTCTTTCTTTAATCCCGTAATGTAATCTTACTGTATAATCTTACTGCTTGGATCGATAAGTCTTGCAATTAGCGTAATTATTTCTTGTTTACAACAATTACCTGATGCGTTCATTAATACCTTTGATATTCATAATTGTTATTATATTATTCTCACTGACATAATTTACCAAAATCATTCCTTATTATTATTATATTTCTGACATAATTTGCCAAAATCCTTCCTTATTATTATTATTATATTTCTGACATAATTTACCAAAATCCGACACAACCAATCATCTCAAAACTCGAACAACTGTGCTCGTAACATTTACATAACTGATTGCCATCTTAATTGATAGTGGTAATGATTAATCTACTTATTGATGCACATTAACATCTCAACTCTATAAAAATCAACACAATAATGATTAAACCTGGAGGGTCTACCTCCTAATCTGATTCTTACTGGCATCTTTACTGAAATCACATAACATGCATTGGCCTATATTCTCTAATTAACCATAATTTGTGGGGTACTCACATATCTCAAGGCTTCTCATGGTGGCTTCAACCAATCATATCCTTCCAAGTCGCCCGCCATATGCAGGTTTAACGCGACATATTCATCTTGAATACACACATTTTATGACACACAACTTCCGTTAACCATACGGCACTTTGCATTTCTATAAGGAAGCTATTGCTCCCAAACATGTGACACTTTATAACACTTATAAAACCACTACTTTAAAAGATAATTTACATATGCTTTATACATAACACACGTCACTGTGTACACTTTTCATTGCTTGAAATTCCCTAGCAAAGATATCAAAATTGCAGGTGTCGACGGCATCTCCCGTACTCCTACCAACTCCTGATTGAAAGTCTGGTTTACCTGCCCTCGGAATTCACCAACAGTTTTTATCCATACTCCTACGGTAAGCTTCCTGCGTCGCATAGATATGCTAACTTCCGTCCTGAGCGTTATTATTTGGTATTCTTAAAACATTACCAAATGCTTCGTAAAGTTTCTCCCAGCGCATTCCAGCGTAATTAGACATGAATGATCAGTCGATATTTGATACATTGCGCTTAACACTGTCCATAACTTTACACAAATTATTATTATTATTTACAATAGTTCTGCCACTCATCTTACACGGTACTTCCTACGTGAACACGCCATTGTTCGTACTGCTGAGTATACCTGCAGCGCGATTATTATTAAATAAAAGCTTATTAAATGCTTCACTCAAATGTAGAACTCTTTGTGCGGGCGTCCTTTCATGCATCGGACCAACATATGTTCCGCCATGACGACTGTCTGCGCCTCTCTTGACAAACTGTGACAAACTGGTGTGAGACTGGCTCCAACTAGGGTAAGACTGACTTAAGACTGAAGTGCTCTGCCAAGGGTCGGCCTCCTTATATTAGATTCACACAGAAAGTAGAGCGCAATCTTCCCGCGGGATCTCGGCTCCTCTCCCAGCATGATTCTGGTCTCGAAACCATGTTCATTGGGTTCCTTTCTCTTCTCTGATCCCAGAACTGACTGCGTGCTAAAGAATCGCTCGGCCAATTATTTAATATTAATTCCTTTCTTCATAGCGTGGGACGCTATCTCCCGGGGATTCCCTGGCACCATCCTCAAATCCCGCCGCGAACAACGATAGTCCTACGGTCCTTCCGCACTTCCTTAAATATGCGTCAATTTCGCAGATTAAAGGCTCTAAAATTAGCCTCCAGTCTAAAGATTCACCTGTGGGCAACTCCCATGTCATTTCGTTACTCCAATCACGAGTAATCAATGATTTTCCTTGTGATCTCTCCCCACCATTCTCAAATCCATTCTCCGTCGGGGAAGAACTGGGTCATTATTCAGGCCCTCACCCTCTTCCAGACGACAGAATGAGGTCAGAATGATTGACTTGGCTCCACTGAACACCTCCCACAATTCTGGGCCCATTTGTAAAATGTCAACTCTGCACTTGCAGTGCTCCAAGCCCCATATAGCCTACACCAAGTAGTCTAATAGTACTGTATTCTGCTCAATTTCCCTGCATTATTTTAGTAAATAATGTCACTGCAACTGAAATCACACCAGTGATTTAATATACACTTCTCTCTAGGGTTTTTTTACAATGAAACTCCCTCCACAGACTTCGGGTTCGTTCCCTGGTGGAACCTTTATACTGAGATCACAGTCTCTGAGAACCACGTTCGATTCCAGTCAGCATAACCTCCTCGGGTTCATATTCCCCTTGCGAAACTTATAGAAGTCAATCGCAAGTGGCTCTCTTTAAGTAACCAGCTGACTGTCTATCACTGTCTGTGTTTACATCTGGGGTCCTTCACCTAGTCTGGCTGCGAGTAGGTTAGTACAGCTCCCCATTCCACGCTGCGCTCTTCCTAAGCTGTTCATTCTCCAGGCGGAGGGTCGTATTTATGGCCTCAACCTCTCTCGCCGCTGCAACCATTTCTTCATAGAATTCTCGCAGACACTGGCATCTTTGTTGTTCGTCCCTTCCACTGGGCAAACTGTCTGCTTCTCGTTCCGTCTTGCCGCTCGAACTTTCAGTTCTGACTGCCTGGCTGACTTCGCTCTCCACGTTGAGTTGGGTGTGCGCTGTTAATACTTCTTCTTGTTCGTCGAATTCTTCTGGCGGATAATAAACCTTTAAATTGGCTACATTCATAACGACCTCGTTTCCAGTTTCTAAATCCTTTAACCTCTATGCATTGTTCTGTAGGTCTCTTATCACCTCGAACGGGCCGTGGTAAGCAAAAATGAACTTCTTATACTTCCGTGCCTCTGGATCTGAACTGGCTGGTTTCCTAATTAAAACTTTCTCTCCGACGAGAAGCGGTCTATGATACCTCTTCGCACGATTTCTTCTCTGACGTCTCTCCGCCTGTGCTTTGAGATATTCGAAGGTTCGTTGGATCCTCAATTCTCGACCTGGCTGTGCGTCTACTGGTAATGGAATAACACAATTCCACGGTCTCTCCGGTCTCTGATCCAGATGTAGAGTCACGGGAACCTGACCTGTCGCCTCATGTACCGTATTATTTATAAAGTATTCAATTACTTCTAGGAATTCAATCCAACGCCAATTCGCTTCAGAGCAGTAGATCTTCATGTATTTCTGGATCTCTCTCATTACTCTTTCAACAGGACTTGCCTCAGGATGGCGAATGGTAGATAAAATCTGCCTAATTCCTAGAGTTTCCAGTTCTCGACGAAATTCTGCACTCGTAAAGCAACTTCCGTGGTCCAAGAGAATGTTATCCGGCTTCCCAAGAATCGGAATAACTCTCTCTTTCAGGCGTTTCAAGACCTGCTTTGAACTTGTCTTTTGTATGGGGCATAATACCACCATTTTCGAAAATACATCCATGGCTACAAAAATGTGTCTATTGCCTCTACGTGCTCTAGGCAATGGTCCAAAGTTGTCTATACTCAATAACTGCTTTGGCTTCTCCGGTAACAACGGGATAGGTCGTTGCCTCATTAAAAAGGGATTTGGCTTTACCCTTTGGCATAGATCACATGTCCTAATAGCATTTCTCATCGTTTCTCTCAACTTAGGCCAAGTAAATGCTTCCTTCAACAGAGCACAAATTTTGTCTATCCCTGGATGTCCAAATGCTCTGTGTGCTAGCCACACCAATCTCCTCTGCAAAGCTGCAGGAATCACAATCCTTTGACGTGTATGATCTACATCATCCCACTTGTGTAATATTTGATTATACCATACATAATCTGTTGCCAATGCCTCTGCCTCTCTGTATATTGCAGTTCCCCTTGCTAAGCGTCCCTCGAAGTAATCGATCATCATCTTCAACCACGGGTCTTCGCGTTGTTGGTTGGTAAGTTTCCTCAAGTCATCCAACGTCTTCTGATCTCGATTCTCAATCTGGACAGCTAGCGCTTCCTCTTCTCTAGGGTAACGGCTTAATATGTCCGGTATTACATTCTCTTTCCCTGGACAGTATTCTATTTCCACATTAAATTGTTGAATATACAGGGACCATCTTGTCAATCTCTGGCTAGACAAGTCTGTTTTTAAAAAAAAATTTAAAGCTTTATGGTCTGTTCTGAGGACTATTTGGAAGCCATACACGAGTTTATGCCAAGATTGCAACGCGTACAAAATTGCGAGCAACTCTATCTCTGTGATCGTGTAATTTTTCCCATGGGCTTTCAGCCTCCTACTTATAAAGGCAATAAAAACTTTCTTTTCAGGCTGGTCAACATTTTCCTGGAATAGCATCGCTCCGATCCCAATAAGTGATGCATCCGTCTGTATGATGAACTTCTGGGTATAATCCGGGTATCCCAGCTTCACATATTCCAAAAGCATTTGTTTTGACCTCACGAATGCTTCCTGACATTGCTCCGTCCAATTCCATCTGCCGCCTTTCTTCAATAGGTCCTGCAGGGGTGCTACTGTCGCTGTATAATTTGGGCAGTGGTTCGAAAAGAATCCAATTACTCCCAAATACTGTCGGACGTGTTTAACTTTCGTGGGTCGAGGGAAATTTCGAATTACCTCCAATTTATCTGGATTAGGCTTCACTCCATTTGCATCAATAACATGCCCTAGGAATTTGACTTCCCTCTGACAGAAGTGCGATTTCTTGATATTAACCTTAAAGTTAGCTTCTCGAAGGTCATCTAGCAACTTCTTCAGGTCTCTCATGTGCTCCTCCAGAGATTCTGATGTGAGTAGAATGTCGTCTACATATCTGATGGTACTCTCTTTCACTTCATCTGATATATTGCGATCTAACGCTCTTATCAGTGCTGAACCAGCTGTTTTCAACCCAAAAGGTAGCCTTATAAATGTGAATGTATGTTGATCAAACATAAATCCTGTCAACAGACTAGTTTTCTTCTCTAATTCAAGATGATGGAAACTGGATGTGATGTCCAGATTTGTGAATACGGTTTTCCCTTTGAACTTCCTGAGGATCTCTTTAATGGGTGGCACTTGGTCAAATTCCGGAATAACCTTCAAATTTAAATGTCTCAGGTCCAGGCAGACTCTGACAGTTCCGTCTGTCTTTGGTACAATTACCAATGGACTTACATAAGGCGTAGGTGTCTTCTCAATAACACCGGCCTCCAACATCTCCTGAATTGCATCTTTCACTTTAGCATAATGCTTTTCTGCTATAGGATAGGGTTTCTGCCTAAATGGTGTCCAATCACTGACTTGAAAAGCATAAGTGAAGTTCTTTACACGACCAGGTCTCGAATCAAAGACTTCCTTCTGTTCCAGTAATAACTGCTTTAAATTTTCCTTCTCTTTTAGCCCAATTTTCGCTTCTTCTAGTTTTTCCGAAATATATTCTTCCAGTTTGGGTTCCAAATCTTTCTCCAGGTCTGTGGCAAGTGTTTTCAGCTCTTCTTCTAACTGCTCAATAACTAACACTTCTTCCTCAGCCACCTCTCTGTATGTATGCCATACTTGTTCACTTGACCCTGGTTCAATCTCATTGAGTGCGACCTCTAAGCCTTCAGCTTCTTCATTCACATGGAACATAACCCTGTCCTGTGCTAGGTCGATTATCACTCTGTATTCCCGTATAAATTCTGCCCCAATAAGTAGGTTATAAGGCAATTTGTTTACTAACAGAAAACTCTGTGAGAAAATAGAGCCTCTTATCTGTAAATCTAGGAATATCTGATATTTACATATTATCGTTCAGTCTGGAATTACCCCTTTTATCTTGACATTGACCTAATATATTCTGGTCCTGTTTCTTGAGATCACCGTTAATTGCTCTAGCATAGCTTTTCAATTTCTGGTCCCATTTAGAGTCGTTCTCCTCCAATCTCTGGTCTACCGTTCTCGTAAACTCTGAAAATTGTTTCGCTTGGCGTTCGAGATTCGCCTCACTTTGGATTTGAATATTCTTCATGTCGTTAGATAACGCGTCTAACCTACTGTTGGTATCATCCTGAGCATGCTTACACGCTTGTAAGTTACTCTCAAGTTTGGCTTCTATAGCCTCAAAACGTTTATCTGTTTTAACCTGCATTTCCGATACAATGCTTACAACAGTTTCTGTTACTTCGGTCTTAATTACCTCTAGCATTTGACCTAACTTATTATTCATTTCAACTTTATTAGCATCTAGCCGATTATTCAATTCAACCTGGTTGTCATTCATTGCAACCTGATTAGCATCTAAACGATTGCTCAATTCACTCTGGTTATCATCTAACCGAGCGTTTATTCCGTCCTGGAAAGCCTTAGCTTCCAGCCTATTCTGCTCGTTAACCACATCAAAATGCTGTTTCAACCCTGCAATCACCTGCAAAATCTCCTCTGTGCCTGACATTTTCACAATAATACACTTAAATATGCAGGCAGGCTTCCTGGAAAAAATGTGTGGATATGTTTTGAAAAGAAACATCAAACACTGTACACATATTGTAACGTCGTACAAAACCTGATAATATTATGATAAATTGTGGATCTGGTATGTAGCGCTCATACCCTTGGGTAATCCTCTTCTCAATAGAGAGATTCTGCGTTACATCAAAAGCCTACTGAACTTAAAAATCACTCAAACACAGTTTGAGGCAAAAACAATTACTATGGTTTTCCCCATGAAATACCATAAAAAATCTATGGGTTTTCCCTAAATCCCATAAGCTCCACGCAATCTGGGCGCCATGATAATGATAATGTCGTTTGCCCGGTTTGTGCAATGCCAAGATCGCTCATATTGCACTGACGCAGGCGGTTCCATAATGAATTAATACCGCCCCACGTTGCTTGGGCCATGATAATGATAATGTACCGTAGTACTATGCTTATCCCCACAGACGGGCGCCATGATAATGATAATGTCGTTTGCCCGGTTTGTGCAATGCCAAGATCGCTCATATTGCACTGACGCAGGCGGTTCCATAATGAATTAATACCGCCCCACGTTGCTTGGGCCATGATAATGATAATGTACCGTAGTACTATGCTTATCCCCACAGACGGGCGACATGATAATTAATAAAAGGATTCATTGGAGGTGGTCCACGTTAAGACATCGCAGCAACCCTCCAAGGTCTCGGTTGAACTGTCGAATGCCCCACTTGGGTCTCGCCATGATAATGAATAAGCATACTAGACGTATTGCATTATCAAAATATATATTGTGCGTATCAGAGCTTAGCTATATTAGGTGCGGTCCTCCCCTACTTCATGTTAATTGTTACTTTAATAGAGTTGTGTGCATTAGATATAGACCGACTTTAGTTGTACCTATAGCTCAAATCACTGTACAGGACATCATTTTCCATGCACCCATGTGTATAATTTCGATGGAAAATATGTTTCTGCCTCCAGCTAGCTTCAGGACTCGAGGGTGTACCGTCCTCCCACTGAGCAGTTGCATACTTTGGATTTGAGGCTAAGAGGTATCAACTCTACAATGATAAGGCACAACTCTATTCTAAAACTTTAATTCAGTAAATAAAATCACGGCTTTTAACAAATAAAACAATCCCCATAACCATAAAACAAAAGCAAACAAAAATTACTTTCCACAATCCACCAATATGAACATAATATAATCATAATAAATCATATCATACCACAAACCTTTACCCTTATGTGAACTTCACAAAGATATTCTAGTGCGCTGATGCACATACAACTTCAGAAACAAACTGTACATTGACACTACTGTCATACAATGTGACTTCTTTAATTTCACAAAATTACTGATTCATTAAACCTTCTTAATTTGACAATTATGTGTACCGTGTGTGTTTTGATCTTTCTTTTCCCACCAAATGCTTCACATGCATTAGCCTATTCTGGTGTTGCCCTGCAGTCAACGTGCAACTCCATATTTATGTAAGCTACCCCTACTCCACTATTTATTTATATAGTTCCACTGCATGCCGTTTTGTGATTTCATATAAAAACGTTATGTTATTGTTGTGTCGGATGGTAAAAGCAAACTACCATGCGCGCGTAGCCTGTGGAATCTGGTAACCAACTTCTGAAAAAGTTGTCAGTGACAGTATAAATGCAGCGTCTAACCATTCGTTAGATAGCTAAAATCATGAACCATCAGGATAATATATAATTATCAATGTGTTCTTAAACCACATGGCTTCATTACTCAACATAACAACATTTCACTCATGTCATTAACAGGGTCTAAAGTCTGTTCCTTTCAACCTTACTTTTACGGTCCGCCTTGACCGTCCTCCAGACCCTCTCCTCGAGCGGTCGGTATACTATAGCAGTGGGTTGGGTTTCCACCCTAACTCGACCCCCGCTTTTATGTTTGAAGGCTTACTTCCAAAGGATTGTAAGATTTTACAATACAATACTGTGCTCCCAATGGCACACATATCTCAATGGATTTTAACTGAATATTATGCACGCAGGTAGTGAATGAGCTTTATATTTATTCCTATCACGAGGATAATAACTGGCACCAAACAAGGCCCATTTCAACATGAAGGTACGAGGTTCGTAAAACATTGGTCTAGTAGGCAGCCGGTGTCTTAAATAAATTATGCGGTTAGTCCAAGCTACCGGCATTTGAGGTTCGCTTCAACAAGCCGAATCACTCAACAATAAGTTCTCGGGAAATCATAGAGTGACGAGGTGTCCAAACGTTTGCCTCGCACCTACATGTGATTCCAATCCGGAACATTTAACAACCATCATCAGAGTTAGGGTCCAACACTAAACACTCTGACACGAAGTATATCTCCGCTATGCCCCCGGCATAGAAGATTTCATACGTAGAATAGACCACCTGGCTCCTTCACCTAATGTTACGACTTCGTCCTATAATATTAAGAGAAATCTATCAATTACTCTATACGCTTCTCACATAAGCTGCAAATTCAATTCACTAAAAGCTCTTCCATTCCTGGCATAATTATATTCCCATTAATACAATATTCTGATATCAAACTCTTTCTTTAATCCCGTAATGTAATCTTACTGTATAATCTTACTGCTTGGATCGATAAGTCTTGCAATTAGCGTAATTATTTCTTGTTTACAACAATTACCTGATGCGTTCATTAATACCTTTGATATTCATAATTGTTATTATATTATTCTCACTTACATAATTTACCAAAATCATTCCTTATTATTATTATATTTCTGACATAATTTGCCAAAATCCTTCCTTATTATTATTATTATATTTCTGACATAATTTACCAAAATCCGACACAACCAATCATCTCAAAACTCGAACAACTGTGCTCGTAACATTTACATAACTGATTGCCATCTTAATTGATAGTGGTAATGATTAATCCACTTATTGATGCACATTAACATCTCAACTCTATAAAAATCAACACAATAATGATTAAACCTGGAGGGTCTACCTCCTAATCTGATTCTTACTGGCATCTTTACTGAAATCACATAACATGCATTGGCCTATATTCTCTAATTAACCATAATTTGTGGGGTACTCACATATCTCAAGGCTTCTCATGGTGGCTTCAACCAATCATATCCTTCCAAGTCGCCCGCCATATGCAGGTTTAACGCGACATATTCATCTTGAATACACACATTTTATGACACACAACTTCCGTTAACCATACGGCACTTTGCATTTCTATAAGGAAGCTATTGCTCCCAAACATGTGACACTTTATAACACTTATAAAACCACTACTTTAAAAGATAATTTACATATGCTTTATACATAACACACGTCACTGTGTACACTTTTCATTGCTTGAAATTCCCTAGCAAAGATATCAAAATTGCAGGTGTCGACGGCATCTCCCGTGCTCTACCAACTCCTGATTGAAAGTCTGGTTTACCTGCCCTCGGAATTCACCAACAGTTTTTATCCATACTCCTACGGTAAGCTTCCTGCGTCGCATAGATATGCTAACTTCCGTCCTGAGCGTTATTATTTGGTATTCTTAAAACATTACCAAATGCTTCGTAAAGTTTCTCCCAGCGCATTCCAGCGTAATTAGACATGAATGATCAGTCGATATTTGATACATTGCGCTTAACACTGTCCATAACTTTACACAAATTATTATTAATATTTACAATAGTTCTGCCACTCATCTTACACGGTGCTTCCTACGTGAACACGCCATTGTTCGTACTGCTGAGTATACCTGCAGCGCGATTATTATTAAATAAAAGCTTATTAAATGCTTCACTCAAATGTAGAACTCTTTGTGCGGGCGTCCTTTCATGCACCGGACCAACATATGTTCCGCCATGACGACTGTCTGCGCCTCTCTTGACAAACTGTGACAAACTGGTGTGAGACTGGCTCCAACTAGGGTAAGACTGACTTAAGACTGAAGTGCTCTGCCAAGGGTCGGCCTCCTTATATTAGATTCACACAGAAAGTAGAGCGCAATCTTCCCGCGGGATCTCGGCTCCTCTCCCAGCATGATTCTGGTCTCGAAACCATGTTCATTGGGTTCCTTTTTCTTCTCTGATCCCAGAACTGACTGCGTGCTAAAGAATCACTCGGCCAATTAATTAATATTAATTCCTTTCTTCATAGCGTGGGACGCTATCTCCCGGGGATTCCCTGGCACCATCCTCAAATCCCGCCGCGAACAACGATAGTCCTACGGTCCTTCCGCACTTCCTTAAATATGCGTCAATTTCGCAGATTAAAGGCTCTAAAATTAGCCTCCAGTCTAAAGATTCACCTGTGGGCAACTCCCATGTCATTTCGTTACTCCAATCACGAGTAATCAATGATTTTCCTTGTGATCTCTCCCCACCATTCTCAAATCCATTCTCCGTCGGGGAAGAACTGGGTCATTATTCAGGCCCTCACCCTCTTCCAGACGACAGAATGAGGTCAGAATTATTGACTTGGCTCCACTGAACACCTCCCACAATTCTGGGCCTATTTGTAAAATGTCAACTCTGCACTTGCAGTGCTCCAAGCCCCATATAGCCTACACCAAGTAGTCTAATAGTACTGTATTCTGCTCAATTTCCCTGCATTATTTTAATAAATAATGTCACTGCAACTGAAATCACACCAGTGATTTAATATACACTTCTCTCTAGGGTTTTTTTTTACAATGAAACTCCCTCCACAGACGTTGGGTTCGTTCCCTGGTGGAACCTTTATACTGAGATCACAGTCTCTGAGAACCACGTTCGATTCCAGTCAGCATAACCTCCTCGGGTTCAATACCCAGCTATGGCCATTGGCTGCGTTTATGGTTTGGGTGATAGTGATACTGTCAGCAGCATCTGGCAGCCTCTTGTTAGGAGCGCCCGCTCAAATATACCCAGCTATGGCCATTGGCTGCGTTTATGGTTTGGGTGATAGTGATAGAGTGAGTAGCAGCTGGCAGCCACATTGCACTTGCTAGGAGCGCTCAGATATACCCAGCTATGGCCATTGGCTGCGTTAAAAGTTTGGGTGGTAGTGTTAGTGTGAGTAGCATCTGGCAGCCACATTGCACTTGTTGGGAGCGCTCAGATATACCCAGCTATGGCCATTGGCTGCTTTTATGGTTTGGGTGAGAGTGTTAGTGTGAGTAGCATCTGGCAGCCACATTGCACTTGTTAGGAGCGCTCAGATATACCCAGCTATGGCCATTGGCTGATTTTATGGTATGGGTGATAGTGTTAGAGTAGCATGTGACAGCCACATTGTACTTGTTAGGAGCGCTCAGATATACCCAGCTATGGCCATTGGCTACGTTTATGGTTTGGGTGATAGCGTTAGTGTGAGCAGCATCTGGTAGCCACATTTCACTTGTTAGGAGCGCTGGCTCAAATATACCCAGCTGTGGCCATTGGCTGCGTTTATGGTTTGGGTGATAGTGTTAGAGTGAGTAGCATCTGACAGTCACATTGCACTTGTGAGGAGCGCTCAGATATACCCAGCTATGGCCATTGGCTGCGTTTATGGTTTGGGTGTTAGTGTTAGTGTGAGTAGCATCTGGCAACCACATTGCACTTGTTAGGGGCCCTCTCTCAGATACCCCAGCTATGGCCATTGGCTGCGTTTATGGTTTGGGTGATAGTGTTAGTGTGAGCAGCATCTGGTAGCCACATTTCACTTGCTAGGAGGGCTCAGATATACCCAGCTATGGCCATTGGCTGCGTTTATGGTTTGGGTGGTAGTGTTAGTGTGAGTAGCATCTGGCAGCCACATTGCACTTGTTAGGAGCCCTCTCTCTGATATACTGTGCCCTTTCAGCATGAAATATGCAAATCACAGTATGCCAGCAATGCTCAAATAGGGATTTTCGGGGTTATGGTATGTTCTCCCACACTGTGACTTACACATTTTTGGATTAAATAGAGGATATACTTCCAAAATAATATACAAAATCAACTCCTACTATAAAACTTTTAATTATTCCAAAATCTGGCGCTACCACAAATTAAACAAATAAACTACTGACCCATACTCTAACTTGTTCAGAGTGAACGAGGAATACATAAATAAGACAAATGTTAAATTATATTAAATGGTTTCCTACAAACCAACCAACTTATATTTCTTTTAACTTCCGTAAAGTATCCCTTTTAACATTCAATATAATCAAGAGCTCCCAATGGCTCGATACTTTTACATACTCTGTGTTATTCTTATACAACACCTCACTTCCTATTATATGAGTATCTTATAATCAAAACAATATATAATTCTTATTAAAGTACTGTTACTCATTTACTTAAATTTTTGGGCTTTTCAAAATGTTCTCATGATACCATCTCTCTTTCAAGTCAACAATTCACTACAGTGATTGGGAAATCATTTGCGTACTCCCGAGTTATAGAAGACTACTTGAACATGTCAAAAATTAAGATCACTCCCGAAATATAATTGTCTTCACTGAACTCGTGAATTCCTACATCATATAACGTTGCATTAGGGATTTATATTATTTGTCTTAAAAGACCATTATCTAATAAGAAAGCAACGATCTGAACTTGCAAGCGGTACTTTTAATCTACAAGAACCTCGGTTCGAATCCCGGGTCATTAACAAACTCTAAACACTCATGGTTTACTATAACTTTACACAGACGGCTTCCAGACCTCCCGCACTTCCGTTAATAGTAAGTGTCTGGCCGTACCACTTAGCGTGATTTATTGTCCGGGAGCAGGAACTCCAAGGTCTCGCCCACAGAGACGGACTACCCTCTGCTTTATACAGCTATTTCTTACACGCAGTTCTTTGAACAGGCCTGGCTTTTCATTCAATTATTTTAACAACGTTATTTAGGTTCACTAGACCATTCTCGTAACCTTGGCCTTTATTAATTATGAAGTGTCCTCATTGGTGGGTAAGAATAATTCAATACAACAACAAATATTTAGGGGCTTCACATAGACGAACCTGGGTTCGATTCCTTCACTGCCTCGGGAACCATATCCCATACTGGAGGACTTATACATTAGCGACTTATAGCAGGCCTCATTACCTTATACCCGCGCTCATACTTCAATAAATAGCACCCTTTTATAAAATACACACAACGGCCTCGTGATCACATCACTATTTAGAGGACTTATCATAGCTCAATTACCACGACCAACTGCCCCTCGCAATTAATTTTACCAAGTATATTTAGGTTCAACGCCTTCCTAGCGTGACAAATTTACTTCAATGCGCTACATTGCGCTATACATTATTTTACGGCCAAGTTTCTTCCAAAGAACTGATAAATTCAAAATCAACATTTGATCTACATCTCAATGTTTATATTAATCCTCTCCCGTGGCAATAATCGCTATACTCTAAGAACATGTATTCACATCATGTATTTATTATTTTACAGGAGCTCAAAAGCTACTACTTTCATATAATTCAACTAAATCTTCATTTATATAATTGTTATTATTATTATTATTATTACGCTTGCTTTGGTATAATTAAATCATTTATCAAATACACTGATATTTTATTTCATACATATCCCCTAAGGGATTTATTTACTTCACAGAATCATTTTTATACATTCTCAATTTGTAATCGTTCTGATCGCGCTATTATTCTGTTATTTGTTATTCAAAAACATCCCTATTCTCTCATTCTCAGGTGGATTGTACACAAATATTCCCCAACACATAACATAATGAAATGGTTACTCACATGATATGACGGTCATCGACCGTATTTTCCAACGATGTTTCATTTTCGCAACTTAATGTGTTTAAGCCATCTTGATTAATCCCATTTCACACAATGGCATTTCTTGATACACATACACCTATATACCTTAAACACTGGTAACATTTTGAATACAATTCTGTATTCTTCTAGCATACACAAATAAATTCACAAAAAAATACTACACTAACACAAATTTTCTATATTTACATTACACTGCTTTTAATCACTGAGGCTTTGATTTGGCCTTACACACGTGATTTCTTGCTTCCCGTTTCCAAGGGTGAAACTCTTAGATGTCGGCTCCCTATCTGACAAGAAGTTGAAGGTCTCGATCAATCTACCCTTCCCTGGAACGGAAATTCTTCAGATCCGGTTTCCTGACTATTCGGCCTTTATTTTCACTAGCTCGAAGTCGTTTTTTTTCTAGACACTCTTTAATTTGTCTAGATAAAGTCTATCCTGTTTACGGCCTCTCGAATACTTTATCGGTGACCTATGATTCTCTAGCATTTACTGCTCTTCCTTAGTTTCGTGGCTTAATGCTCTTACTGTTCGTTTGTCTCCTATGAGACAATGTCTTGGATTAAATTTTCCCTTCTTATTTTCTTCGCTCTAGTCCCTATCTTATTCAGAATACTAGGCGGCACTTATTTCGTCCGGTCCTCATCGGGTTCCTTAACTTTGCTAGAAATGTTTGTTTCACGATCTTTGGTACTTCAAAACGTTACGATACTTTCTATCGCTTAACTGAATTGTTATTTGAAGACCTATCGCCTGTTCTTTAAGTTCGCAGCCTAACTTTGACTGTAATACGGAACTTCACTATAAAGACTGACACTTGTTGAACTAAATCCTGTAATAGGATTTTTCTAAGTCTTCACACGGCGATACTATGATGATACTTCTCGTACTATAATGCTTCATCGTGCAGCGCCTCGGCGCTCACGGAACTGGATGATTGTCGATACAGCAACGCCCTCGGGCTGTCTGAAACTGTATTTGATGATCTGCGAAACCGCACCGTGCCCTCAGGCACCTATGGTAGACTGAATATCTTTGATGCAGCACCTCCGCTCACGGAGTGCTCGTAGACTGCATGTACTTTGAAACAGTACGACACCCTTCCCTAGAGTTCGTAAGACTGAATTTGATGTGATGCCCCAACGTCACGCCCCCCTGGCTGACTGGTAACTGCATGATCTGCTTAGCTCTCCCAGGACATTTATAATCTTTGGCTACAAAAAGATAAAATCCTCGTCTTTTTCATAACTAACATTTGAAGCACTAGTGGCACACTTTCAAACATTATATCTCTGGAAAGCTCGTTTTCTAAACATAAACTGACTTCTTTGTACATAAAAATCGATCGTACAATTCCGATATATTAAATACTTTTTGCTCTTCAGATACGTGGTTGTTGAGTTTTATTTGTCATCCCCACTACCTCGGGTCTCGGGGAACTTTTTATGACGTATGGCCACGTTGGCACTTCTTTCCTAGGCAATTATTAAAACCTTTTTCTCCACACAAAAATCTCTATTCCGAAATGATTCACAATGATGTATTTCTTTGGTTAATTACTTGCTCGCAAGTGGCTTAAATCTAATTCTTCTTCTTCTTGCACAACTGCGAGGATGTCAATTTACTGCAACGTAAGATCAATTTCCGAAACCTTCTCTCGGTCACTCCGAACGGAAAGTTCCTCTCGTTCTAATTATAGCCATGATCGGCTCCTTATCGGTGCGTCACGCGTGATATCATTTCCTGGCCACCTGGACTCATATTCTTGCACAAGTTTAAACCAGTTCTTTTGTATAAAATCTTTCTATGTTCCGTTGAAGACTGTATATTTCCTTCCTTCTTTTTACCATAATACATGGATTCGACCCCTTGAACCAATGGCACATGGGTTCAATACCCAGCTATGGCCATTGGCTGCTTTTCTGGTTTGGGTGAAAGTGTTAGTGTGAGCAGCATCTGGCAGCCACATTGCACTTGCTAGGAGCGCTCAGATATACCCAGCTATGGCCATTGGCTGCGTTTATGATTTGAGTGGTAGTGTTGGTGTGAGTATCATCTGGCAGCCACATTGCACTTGCTAGGAGCGCTCAGATATACCCAGCTATGGCCATTGGCTGCGTTTTTGGTTTGGGTGATAGTGATTATGTGAGTTGCATCTGGCAGCCACATTGCACTTGCTGGAGCGCTCAGATATACCCAGCTATGGCCATTGGCTGCGTGTAAGGTTTGGTTGATAGTGATGGGTTGAGTAATTTCTGGCAGCCACATTGAACTTCCTAGGAGCGCCCAGATATACCCAGCTATGGCCATTGGCTGCGTTTACAGTTTGGGTGATAGTGATGGTGTGAGTAGCATCTGGCAGCCACATTGCACTTGTTAGGAACGCCCAGATATACCCAGCCCTGGGCATTGGCTGCTTTTATGGTTTGGGTGATAGTGTTAGTGTGAGTAGCATCTGGCAGCCACATTGCACTTGTTAGGAGCGCTCAGATATACCTAGCTATGGCCTTTAGCTGCGTTTATGGTTTGGTTGATAGTGTTAGTGTGACTAGCATCTGGCAGCCACATTGCACTTGTTAGGAGCGCTCAGATACACCCAGCTATAGCCATTGGCTGCTTTTATGGTTTGGGTGATAGTGTTAGAGTGAATAGCATCTGACAGCCACATTGCACTTGTTAGGAGCGCTCAGATATACACAGCTATGGCCATTGGCTGCTTTTATGGTATGGGTGATAGTGTTAGTGTGAGTAGCATCTGGCAGCCACATTGCACTTGTTAGGAGCGCTCAGATATACCCAGCTATGGCCATTGGCTGCGTTTATGGTATGGGTGATAGTGTTAGAGTGAGTAGCATGTGACAGCCACATTGCACTTGTTAGGAGCGCTCAGATATACCCAGCTATGGCCATTGGCTGCGTTTATGGTTTGGGTGATAGTGTTAGACTGAGTAGCATCTGACAGTCACATTGCTCCTGTTAGGAGCGCTCAGATATACCCAGCTATGGCCATTGGCTGCGTTTATGGTTTGGGTGATAGTGTTTGTGTGAGTAGCATCTGGCAGCCACATTGCACTTGTTAGGAACGCTCAGATATACCCAGCTATGGCCATTGCCTGCGATTATGGTTTGGGTGATAGTGTTATTGTGAGTAGCATCTGGCAGCCACATTGCACTTGTTGGGAGTCCTCGCTCAGATATACCCAGTTATGGAAATTGGCTGTGTTTATGGATTGGGTGATAGTGTGAGCAGCATCTGGCAGCCACATTGCACTTGTTAGGAGAGCTCAAACATACCCAGCTATGGCCATTCGCTGCGTTTATGGTTTGGGTGATAGTGTTAGCGTGAAATGCATCTGGCAGCCAAATTGCACTTGCTACGAGCGCTCAGATATACCCAGCTATGCCCATTGGCTGCGTATATGGTTTTGGTTGTAGTGTTAGTGTGAGTAGCATCTGGCAGCCACATTGCGCTTGTTAGGAGCACTCAGATATACCCAGCAATGGCCATTGGCTGCGTTTATGGTTTGAGTGATAGTGTTAGTGTGAGTAGCATCTGACAGTCACATTGCACCTGTTAGGAGCGCTCAGATATACACAGCTATGGCCATTGGCTGCTTTTATGGTATGGGTGATAGTGTTAGTGTGAGTAGCATCTGGCAGCCACATTGCACTTGTTAGGAGCGCTCAGATATACCCAGCTATCGCCATTGCCTGCGATTATGGTTTGGGTGATAGTGTTAGTGTGAGTAGCATCTGGCAGCCACATTGCACTTGTTAGGAGCGCTCAGATATACCCAGCTATGGCCATTGGCTGCGTTTAAGGTTTGGGTGATAGTGATATGTGAGTAGCATCTGGCAGCCACATTGCATTTGTTAGCAGAGCTCAGATATACCCAGCTATGGCCATTGGCTGCGTTTATGGTTTGGGTGATAGTGTTACTATCAGCAGCATCTGGCAGCCACATTGCACTTGCTACGAGCGCTCAGATATACCCAGCTATGGCCATTGGCTGCGTGTAAGGTTTGGGTGATAGTGATGGTGTGAGTAATTTCTGGCAGCCACATTGAACTTCCTAGGAGCGCCCAGATATACCCAGCTATGGCCATTGGCTGCTTTTATGGTTTGGGTGATAGTGTTAGTGTGAGTAGCATCTGGCAGCCACATTGCACTTGTTAGGAGCGCTCAGATATACCCAGCCATGGCCATTGGCTGCTTTTATGGTTTGGGTGATAGTGTTAGTGTGAGTAGCATCTGGCAGCCACATTGCACTTGTTTGGAGCGCTCAGATATACCCAGCTATGTCCTTTTGCTGCGTTTATGGTTTGGGTGATAGTGTTAGAGTGAATAGCATCTGACAGCCACATTGCACTTGTTAGGAGCGCTCAGATATACCCAGCTATGGCCATTGGCTGCTTTTATGGTTTGGGTGATAGTGTTAGTGTGAGTAGCATCTGGCAGCCACATTGCACTTGTTAGCGGCGCTCAGATACACCCAGCTATGCCCATTGGCTGCGTATATGGTTTTGGTTGTAGTGTTAGTGTGAGTAGCATCTGGCAGCCACATTGCACTTGTTAGGAGCGCTCAGATATACCCAGCTATGGCCATTGGCTGCTTTTATGGTTTGGGTGATAGTGTTAGTGTGAGTAGCATCTGGCAGCCACATTGCACTTGTTACGAGCGCTCAGATATACCCAGCTTTGGCCATTGGCTGCTTTTATGGTATGGTTGATAGTGTTAGAGTGAGTAGCATCTGACAGTCACATTGCACCTGTTAGGAGCGCTCAGATATACCCAGCTATGGCCATTGGCTGCGTTTATGGTTTGGGTGATAGTGTTAGTGTGAGTAGCATCTGTCAGCCACATTGCACTTGTTAGGAGCGCTCAGATATACCCAGCCATGGGCATTGGCTGCTTTTATGGTTTGGGTGATAGTGTTAGTGTGAGTAGCATCTGGCAGCCACATTGCACTTGTTAGGAGCGCTCAAATATACCCAGCTATGGCCATTGGCTGCTTTTATGGTTTGGGTGATAGTGTTAGTGTGACTAGCATCTGGCAGCCACATTGCACTTGTTAGGAGCGCTCAGATACACCCAGCTACAGCCATTGGCTGCTTTTATGGTTTGGGTGATAGTGTTAGAGTGAATAGCATCTGACAGCCACATTGCACTTGTTAGGAGCGCTCAGATATACCCAGCTATGGCCATTGGCCGCTTTTATGGTTTGGGTGATAGTGTTAGTGTGAGTAGCATCTGGCAGCCACATTGCACTTGTTAGGAGCGCTCAGATATACCCAGCTATGGCCATTGGCTGCGTTTATGGTATGGGTCATAGTGTTAGAGTGAGTAGCATGTGACAGCCATATTGCACTTGTTACGAGCGCTCAGATATACCCAGCTATGGCCATTGGCTGCGTTTATGGTTTGGGTGATAGTGTTAGACTGAGTAGCATCTGACAGTCATATTGCACCTGTTAGGAGCGCTCAGATATACCCAGCTATGGCCATTGGCTGCGTTTATGGTTTGGGTGATAGTGTTTGTGTGAGTAGCATCTGGCAGCCACATTGCACTTGTTAGGAGCGCTCAGATATACCCAGCTATGGCCATTGCCTGCGATTATGGTTTGGGTGATAGTGTTAGTATGAGTAGAATCTGGCAGCCACATTGCACTTGTTGGGAGTCCTCGCTCAGATATACCCAGTTATGGAAATTGGATGTGTTTATGGATTGGGTGATAGTGTGAGCAGCATCTGGCAGCCACATTGCACTTGTTAGGTGAGCTCAAACATACCCAGCTATGGCCATTCGCTGCGTTTATGGTTTGGGTGATAGTGTTAGCGTGAGTAGCATCTGGCAGCCAAATTGCACTTGCTACGAGCGCTCAGATATACCCAGCTATGCCCATTGGCTGCGTATATGGTTTTGGTTGTAGTGTTAGTGTGAGTAGCATCTGGCGGCCACATTGCGCTTGTTAGGAGCGCTCGGATATACCCAGCAATGGCCATTGGCTGCGTTTATGGTTTGAGTGATAGTGTTAGTGTGAGCAGCATCTGGCAGCCACATTGCACTTGTTAGGAGCGCTCAGATATACCCAGCTATGGCCATTGCCTGCGATTATGGTTTGGGTGATAGTGTTAGTGTGAGTAGCATCTGGCAGCCACATTGCACTTGTTAGGAGCGCTCAGATATACCCAGCTATGGCCATTGGCTGCGTTTAAGGTTTGGGTGATAGTGATATGTGAGTAGCATCTGGCAGCAACATTGCATTTGTTAGCAGAGCTCTGATATACCCAGCTATGGCCATTAGCTGCGTTTATGGTTTGGGTGATAGTGTTACTATCAGCAGCATCTGGCAGCCACATTGCACTTGCTACGAGCGCTCAGATATACCCAGCTATGGCCATTGGCAGCGTGTAAGGTTTGGATGATAGTGATGGTGTGAGTAATTTCTAGCAGCCACATTGAACTTCCTAGGAGCGCCCAGATATACCCAGCTATGGCCATTGGCTGCGTTTATGGTTTGGGTGATAGTGATGGTGTGAGTAGCATCTGGCAGCCACATTGCACTTGTTAGGAACGCCCAGATATACCCAGCCATGGCCATTGGCTGCTTTTATGGTTTGGGTGATAGTGTTAGAGTGAATAGCATCTGACAGCCACATTGCACTTGTTAGGAGCGCTCAGATATACCCAGCTATGGCCATTGGCTGCGTTTATGGTTTGGGTGATAGTGTTAGTGTGAGTAGCATCTGGCAGCCACATTGCACTTGTTAGGGGCGCTCAGATACACCCAGCTATGCCCATTGGCCTCGTATATGGTTTTGGTTGTAGTGTTAGTGTGAGTAGCATCTGGCAGCCACATTGCACTTGTTAGGAGCGCTCAGATATACCCAGCTATGGCCATTGGCTGCTTTTATGGTTTGGGTGATAGTGTTAGTGTGAGTAGCATCTGGCAGCCACATTGCACTTGTTACGAGCGCTCAGATATACCCAGCTTTGGCCATTGGCTGCTTTTATGGTATGGTTGATAGTGTTAGAGTGAGTAGCATCTGACAGTCACATTGCACCTGTTAGGAGCGCTCAGATATACCCAGCTATGGCCATTGGCTGCGTTTATGGTTTGGGTGATAGTGTTAGTGTGAGTAGCATCTGTCAGCCACATTGCACTTGTTAGGAGCGCTCAGATATACCCAGCTATGGCCATTGCCTGCGATTATGCTTTGGGTGATAGTGTTATTGTGAGTAGCATCTGGCAGCCACATTGCACTTGTTGGGAGTCCTCGCTCAGATATACCCAGTTATGGAAATTGGCTGTGTTTATGGATTGGGTGATAGTGTGAGCAGCATCTGGCAGCCACATTGCACTTGTTAGGAGAGCTCAAACATACCCAGCTATGGCCATTCGCTGCGTTTATGGTTTGGGTGATAGTGTTAGTGTGAGTAGCATCTGGCAGCCAAATTGCACTTGCTACGAGCGCTCAGATATACCCAGCTATGCCCATTGGCTGCGTATATGGTTTTGGTTGTAGTGTTAGTGTGAGTAGCATCTGGCAGCCACATTGCACTTGTTAGGAGCGCTTAGATTTACCCAGCTATGGCCATTGGCTGCGTTTGTGGTTTGGGTGATAGCGTTAGTGTGAGCAGCATCTGGTAGCCACATTGCACTTGCTAGAAGCGCTCAGATATACTATGCTATGGCCATTGGCTGCTTTTATGGTTTGGGTGGTAGTGTTTGTGTGAGTAACATCTGGCAGCCACATTGCATTTCTTAGGAGCGCTCAGATATACCCAGCTATGGCCATTGGCTGCGTTTAAGGTTTGGGTGATAGTGATAGTGTGAGTAGCATCTGGCAGCCACATTGATCTTGTTAGGAGTGCTCAGATATACCCAGCTATGGCAATTGGCTGCGTATATGGTTTGGGTGATAGTGATGGTGTGAGTAGCATCTGGCAGCCACATTGCACTTGCTAGAATCGCTCAAATACACCCAGCTATGGCCATTCGCTGCGTTTATGGTTTGGGTGATAATGTTAGTGTGAGTAGCATCTGGCAGCCACATGGAACTTGTTAGGAGCGCTCAGATATACCCAGCTATGGTTTGGCTGCGTTTATGGTTTGGGTGGTAGTGTTAGTGTGAGTAGCATCTGGTTGGTACATAGCACTTATTAGGAACGCTCAGATATACCCAGCTATGGCCATTAGTAGTGGGATGAGGGGGGAGCTGGACCACTTAGGAAGTTGTGAGCCCCTGCGACCTTGGAATGGAAGGAGTGATGCTAGGAGGGCGTGCTTGGATTCGTTTTTTTTGTCTCGTCGTGCTCTTTACGGGAATGTCGGTGTCGAAAAGGTGAAAATCTGGAAACACGGTCTTTTTGGGGTAAAAACGTGATTTTAGACTTTTTGCTATATCTCGCGAACCAATCATGCTAGAGGCATGAACGAGGGGTCCAAGGACTCGGGCTGACGTCCTCTTTGCTATGGACCACACGTTATATTTTAAAAAAAAATTGGAAACTCGCTTTTGGGGGTAAACATGTGTTTTTTGTGATTTTTGCCGATATGTCACGAACCACTAACGCTAGAGACGTGTACGAGGTGTCCTAGCACTCGGGCTAACGCCCCCTTTCAAATGTGGTAGATATTTTTTCCAAAAAAAAATCACAAAGGGCCTAACGCCATACAAGTTGAAAAAAACTGTTTTTTTTCTTTACCTGTTTATAATGTCCATGAAGCGTGGTGGTTGAGAGAGACGATACGGCTGTGTGTGTGTGTGTGTGTGTTTTTCAACGAACCTGTCGCTAACCACAAGGACCATGCTTAATAGAACAATCGCTATTTCGGCTGGTCGGTGTATGACAGAACGAGCATGCGTTTTTCCTGATATTTTACCTTTAACGTGTAAACGGTGATGAGAACTTGATTCTATGTTGGTCGAAGCGAGTACAGAAAACAAACTTACAGGAGGTGAAGGTCATTTGAGCTTATTGGAAGGCTCCGGTCTGACTTGACAACAAGTGCAATGGAAAAAATGACCAAGACGCTTGAAGGTGAAATAATCTGACCATCGTGGTGGCAGGGGAGTGTGAAAGGCATGCACACACATTTGTGAAACCACATGTAGGCTAAACCAGTGACATCCTGTTTTGCTTCGTACGTGACAAAATGCAAGTTCAGGTGAAATTTGATCTACCGCAGGTGTTCGCTTGGGACGTTAGCTGTCCACATGCGCGATAACTGTTAACAAGTTACATCCTGTCTTGCTTCGTACGTGACAAAATGCAAGTTGACGTGAAATTGGATCTGTCACAGGTGTTCAGGTTGGACGTTAGCTGACCACGTGTCTGATAACAGAATGTTCAAAGCGTGGAAAAAAAAAGATTATACATGCAACGTATCATATATAAAGACATGTCGTTATCATTTCCACGCTCACTTAGGTGACTACCTTTGAACACATTGCGTTGCATGAAACCTCTGGTCTTGTTTAACAGTTTTGGTGTTGGTGGAAAATACTTGACCTTGTTGTGGGGTATTTATTTATTTATTTATTTATATATTTATTGATTTTTATATAAATACATGCAATTATTTATTGATTAGGTAATTAATGATTTTATTTATTTATTTGTTTGCAGATAACGTGTATAGCCTGCCTGTCGTGTGTCTGTGGGAAATATATTAAAGAAAGAGAGAAAGACAGAAAAGAAAACCATTTCCATACTAGCCCACGAGACGGGAATATAGAAAAGCATTACACGTCAAGGTGAGATTTGTTTTTTTTAATATATAACCTGTTTGATTTTGTTTTGTTTATGAAATGCATAAACTATATGGAATGGATATACTTATGGTGGTTTATTTTATTTCATTTTAGATATTTGGAAAAAAAGGGTTCACTGCTATAATAAATACAGTTGAAAACCAAGTGGCTTTAGAGTGGAACCATTGTCAAGCAGTCTACAGGTGAAAACTCAGGTGAGAGTGTTCTTTCAAAATAATGTCTTTTACTGCTGAGAATACGTTAACTTGGGAACCCATAAACAGTTGTTTCAAATCGCGTGTGTGCTCTGGCCGCGTGGTCAATGTTAGAAAAAGTTTGATTCCCAAAGAATTTTTACAATCTTGTTTTGAAATTTTTAAAATTGAAATTTGTACAGCGCAAAGGTTGCATACGGCTTTAAAGGTGAATACAGAACTGGTGTGCGATTTCATATATAAAAAGAAGGACGTAGAGCATAAAGAGACATTTTATATTTGCAGTAAAATGCAAGAGCTATTCATAGCCCATAATTTGGAACAGTGGTATGAAACCCACGTGGTGAATGCCTTGCTATCAAAATTTGATAAACTGCAACAAGGACCGAGTGGCCTTGCCTTAGACAAAATTCATCATTTACAAATCAACATTTGTCAATTCAACCCGCTGAATGCTGGGTCTAGCTATATTAAAACACCACCAGCCATAGCTTCGAAAAATGCTGTGGTCAATATAAAGAATCGTGACAATGATTGCTTTCTGTGGTCTGTGGCTGCCTTTTTGCAGCCGGTGCAACATGATGGTTGTTGGCCGGGAAAGTACAAGGCCAAGTTTAATGAATTAAAACAAACGTTAAATTTAACTCGAGTATCGTTCCCTATGGACTTAACCGAGATCCATAGGTTTGAACGAGACAACCAGGACTTTTCGTTCATGGTGTATGGCCTTGACGGTGATGAGATTGTGGGTCCTCTTTATGCCACAAAAGAACCGAAACGACATCACATTCATCTTTTATATTTATCTGTAGGAGAGGTGAATCACTATTGCCTCATTAAAAGCCTGAGTAGATTGCTAAGCAGTCAAATGTCTAAATATAAATGTAAAAAACATATTTGTGACCGTTGCTTGCAATAATTTACAACCCCTACGCTTTTGGAACGTCATAGGGTAGATTGTGTTTCTCAGGAAGCAGTGAGACTGATATTGCCACAAGGGGACAAGGCTGTGTTAAAGTTTAAGGACATTCATAAGCGTGACACTGTCCCCTATGTGGTATATGCAGATTTCGAAGCTCTCACTACACCCATGGCGGGATGTGAACCAGATCCCTCCATCAGCTCAACCACACCCATTCAAAAACATGAACCCTTTGCCATAGGATTTAATGTGGTGTGTGCCTATGACCCCACACAATCCGTGTACAAATACCGTGAGGGGCCAGATTGTGCCAAATGGTTCTTGGATGAACTTGTAAAGTTGGCTGACCATGTACAGGAATTACTGGACCACCCAGTACCCATGAGCCTATCTCAAGAACAGCAGCAGTGGTATGAGCATGCCACAACATGTCATATTTGCGAAAAGCCACTGATCAATGCTGAAGACACCGTTCGTGATCACTCGCACTTTACGGGGGAGTTTCGTGGAGCTGCGCATAGTAAATGCAACTTGAACTTTCCAGCTCCTCGTTTCATCAGTGTCTTTTTCCATAATCTGGCAAATTATGACATTCAGTTTTTGATTCGTGAATTGGGACATGTCAACAAGGGCTCGTTTACCATTATCCCCCAAAACCATGAGCGTTTTACAGCCCTGACATGGAGGTTGAGCAACTTTAGCATTCGATTTTTGGATTCCTTTAAGTTTATGGCATCCTCGATAGACAGCCTTGTGAATGGCTTGAATGAGGAGGAATTAAAAAATACTAGAATGCATTTTAATGATCCTGAGCAATTTCAATTGTGCATTCGGAAAGGTATATTCCCGTATGATTTCTGCAATAGCTGGGACGTGTTAAAGCAAAGAAAACTCCCACCACAAGAGAAATTTTACTCGAAACTAACACGCAGTACCGTTTCCGATGAAGACTATGCACATGCATGTCAAGTTTGGCGAGTGTTTGGCATGAACACGCTAAGTGAATATGCTTTGCATTACCTAAAACTGGATGTATTGCTGCTCACTGATGTGTTTGAAAAATTCCGTAACTTGTGTCAACACATTTACGATCTTGACCCGGCTCACTATTATACGAGTCCTGGGCTCTCGTTTGATGCCGCTTTGAAATACACTCAAGTGGAATTGGATTTACTCACTGATGTAGACATGGTTCTATTTTTTGAAAAGGGCATTCGTGGCGGCTTTGTGTCGCTTAACCAACGCCATGCTGAAGCGAACAATGTCTACATGCCTGATTATTCACCAGACAAACCAGAATCGTACTTAATGTACTATGACGTGAATAATTTGTACGGTTACGCCATGAGTCAGCCTTTGCCCTATGGGAAGTTTGCTTGGCTGACAGACAAACAAGTGTCAGAATTTGATGTGATCAAGGCTAGCCAAGAAACAGGCTGTGGATATGTGCTAGAAGTGGATATTGAATATCCCTCATCCTTGTATGATGAACATGCCGATTTCCCATTCTGTCTTGAGCAAATGGTTCCCCCTGACAGTAAAGTGAAGATTGAAAAACTCATGGGCACACTTTACAACAAAAATCGGTATGTGCTACATATCCAAATGTTGGTGCAATGCCTCGCCCAAGGCTTGGTGTTTAAGAAAATCCACAGGGGTATTTCTTTTGCTCAAAAAGCATGGCTTGAGCCATACATGCGACTCAACACAGAGCACCGACAAATGGCAACACAGCAGTTTGAAATTAATTTTTTTAAATTAATGAACAACTGTATCTATGGCAAATCCATGGAGAATGTCCGCAAATACCGTGACATTAAATTGGTGAATGTCTGGGTGGGGCGGTGGGGTGCCCGGCGGTACATTGCCAAGCCAAATTTCAAATCGATCAAAATTATCGATGAGGATTTGGCTACTATTGAAATGAGTAAGACCAGCGTAACCATGGATAAGCCCATTTACTTGGGTCAAGTCATTTTAGACTTTTCTAAATCGGTCATGTATCGATTCCACTATGAGTTTGCCAAACGCCATTTTGAGGACGTCTCTCTTTTGTATATGGACACGGACTCATTCATTTACCACATTCGCCACTGCAACCCCTATGACGTCATGAGGCAACATAGTGACTGGTTCGACACCTCTTGCTATAGCGCTGACAACGTGTTTCAGCTGCCCCTAAAAAACAAGAAGGAAATGGGCGTTTTAAAAGATGAATGCGGTGATTCCATTATGACGGAATTCGTAGGTTTGGCTTCAAAAATGTATGCTTACCGCACACTCGACTGTAAGGAAGCCAAGAGAGCAAAAGGTGTAGGTAGGGCAGTGGTAAAATCGCTACGTGTAGACGATTACCTAGCGGTTTTACGCACTGGCAAAGCTATGTCTCATACACAGTGCAGGATACAATCCAGCAACCATCATTTGTATCTTGTGGAACAGAGAAAACGCACCCTCGCCTCCATGGATAACAAGCGTGTGTGGGCTGATGACCTGCTCACCAGCCTGCCCTGGGGTTATGATCGCAAGGAGGAGGAGGTGTGATTTCACTGTTTAATCGTTTATGGGACATAGCTTTATATAACTTGTAGATTTAGTATTTTGTAAATATTGTTTTCTTGTCATTGTAAATAATAGATTTTGTAAATAGTGGCAACCCACTTGGACCTTTTGCTCTTTAAAAAAGTTGTGTGCAACCTTATTTTTTAAAAATTTTTTGATTGGTAAATAGTGTGATTCTTGTAACGCTGTACAAAATTGATTTTTTTTGTAAATATGAAATAAGTAAGATTTTTAGTAACTTTAATAACTAGTATTTAATTATTTTTTGAAATAGTAAAATGGTAAACTAAAAAAAGTTCTTTTGGGATGAGTGTACATGTCGAGAATGTGCTTTTGGGAATAAATAAAGTGGTTGTGTTTGTTCCCAAAGACAGGTGTGAATGTATGACTGGAGAGAGAAAGCTGATGTGTATGGTTGACCAGAGCAAACACGGTGAGGTAGGGTGGGTGGGTGGGGAGGGGGTAAATGGTCACTTATATAATCATTTTGTTTTCAATAGTTTCGTTTTTTGATTGAAATGTGGCAGTCAAAAGACATTATTTTTGTAAAAACAGTCTTACCTGCAGTAGTCGTAGACCTCGACGTTTCTCCAAACACACATCAACACATTGCAGTATTATCAAGGTTAAGCACTTGCATCAACATCATTGTCAAATCTCAACTTTCGACATACATCAAATGGAAAAAATATGAAAACAGCAAAATGGAAATTCCATGTTTCCATATCACCAAAAACGCAAAACTTAAAACGGACATTTTTAAAAACTGGAAATGGCTATGTGTGAAATTTGAAAATTCAAAAACTTTAAACAGACATTGTTTAAAAAGTGTCATCAGCAAAATGGAAAAATCCATATCATCAAAAACGCAAAACTTGAAACGAACATTTTTAAAAACTGTAAATTGCAAATTGGCAAAATGGCAATGTGTGAAATGTGTAAAATAAAACATAAGCCATCAACATCACAATTTCTTAAAAATAAAAATAACAAAACATCGTGCTCTGGTAAACCTTTGTATTTATTTCGTAGTCATAGTGAATTGACAAAAGAAATATAGAATACAAACACATTCCAATTCCTCACTCCTCAATGTTTATGTCCATGCATCATCAACTTTCCTTTCATAGCACTCATGACAATTAGGGCTGCCATCCTTTCACCTACTGAGGCATCACTGGATGTGAAACGTTGTTTAGCTTTCTTTAATAACAATTTATCTGCCACATGTCTTAAACCAGGATGACTATGGCGATAAGAAAGGTCATGTTCCTTGCATGCTTGATCCAAAAGATTAATGGGTACATCACCACGTTGTAAACGTTTTTCGAGACGAGTTCCAGGGCCACAAAAAACGATAACCTGGAAGATGGATTTCGAAAGGTAAGTATTGAATCACTTTGTCAATGACGCCATTGCCAGTACAGGTCTGGCATATCCTTTTCCATCGATGGTAAGAAGGTTTGGTCTTCCTCCTCCTCTGTGGACGATGTTTGTGTTTGTGTTTGTTGTTGTTGTTGCTTTTTCTCGCCATGACACTCGTGGAATGATTCAACAAAGTCTTTACGTGGACTTTTATGACCGTGATACAGTTTCACTAGCTGGCAAGTCGCACACTGACGCATAGACGGTATTTTTGCCATGGCCACTTGCTTATGGTGATCGTAATCCGTACAGGGTTGCAATTCACTCAACACAGGGTCTTGAGTCCATGATTTTGGTACATGTTGCCAGATTTCTTTCACTGCGTTGGCGGCCACATAATAAATGAACGACTTGGGCAGCGCCAAGAGTTCCTCTTTGGTAAAACTGTCTAGTTTCTTTTTGCACACAAAGAACTTGCCGATGGCTTTGTCCGTAGCATTGCCTTTCTCCATGGTATCACGTGCTGTAGATGTTTACACGTCGCTTGTAGAAATCTCACTGACGTCATTCACAGGTAAATCTTGAGTTATAATTTTGTTCAACAACTCCCAGCAGGCATGGGTGGTTAACCAATGAAAGAGATGCCACGCATGCGATAGGGCTGTATGGGTAATGTTGCCACAGGAACAAGTATCCATGAGCGTTTGCAGGGAGGGGCAGCCCAACTCCATGAGGTCGATACATTGGCAGTAAGACGCCAAAAATGGTTGCAACCATTGACGTTTTTCATTACCTTTCACAAATACCACATTGGCCGAGGACAAGTGTGCTTTCATAACCACATCCAAATATTTATAGGAAATGGTTCCCTGATTCCAGTCTAGTTGCCTATGATTTTCAATCCACTGGGTTTGTTTACGGTCTTTTTCACACAACAAATCAAAAGCATGGGGTGGTTTAAATAGCAAATGCGTAGCTTGTGATATCCAAAACGTGGTACAATCGATCACGGCCACTTGTTTAAATATAAATTTGTTGTCACCAATTTTAAACCCTTGGCAATCCACAATGAGTGTGCGCAACATGTTGACGCTTGTCTGGACCAAGTTCAACTGACGACTGATGGACGATCAGGTGTGATCATGGCATGGACTTACCTGCCATGCTAGTTCCAAAAAATAAGGTTAGGGTAGGACAGGGGGGACATGCAAAAATAAGAATTTAAGAATTACATCATTTTATTATCATTACACGTCTTACAGGCCTTGGTCATTTTGGGATAAGGACGATAGCAACTAATACAACAATATAGTCTCTTGTGTTTGTAACGTCCATAACACCGATGATGTCCCAATGTCTCTAAACTAGGCGTTTTTGATGGTGAGCTGCTCACCGAAGCACCATGGATACCATACGGTCCACACGTATCGTAACTTGTATTTTTTTCATCACCCAGTGACACAAGCGAGGGATAGCTTGAATGACAGGGTATATTTCCCACTTTCATTCTACACAGGTAGGGGCAGGTGGGTGACCAGCGCTGATGTTCCTGCATGGGTTCATCGCCCTCCTGCCATTGGTCTATGATGATGGGACAAAAGGCACATTTCACTTCATCTCTTGTTTTTAAATAGTAGAATCCAGCGGCTGCCAAGGCTTGAGGGTTTATGAAAGGCACTGGCCACGTGGCAAAAGTCTTGAAACGTTGTTCCTCAGAGTTTAAATTCATGGATGTAACGTCTCTTGAGGCTTTAAAGCAAGACATGACTGAGCGGCTTGACGTGGGATGACCTGTTATTTATACACTCGTCACTTGGTTGGACAGTGGATAATAGTTGACTTGTTTGTGATGAATAATCAAACAGTAGGCCGTCGTATTGGCTGGTACATTGTCATGCGTTTCAAAATCTAGTCGAATGTCGATATTGGATGGCTTGACAGACTCTTCCAGGTAAGAACAGTCAAAGACAATCAGTGGTGCTCTTGCCTTAAACGCTTGGGGTAGTAGCATGGGGCCGTTCTCTTTTTGATAATACGACCATCGAAATTTAGAAAACAAGTCGTACAGGGGGCCAAATTTATTTTTTGAAAAATCCAAATCCAGTCCTTCATAGGGAAACACAGCTCCGTTGAGGAAAAGACGTGCATTTCTCAATTGCAGGTGATCAAATTGCGAGGCATCTTTGGTTTGTTGATACTTGCGATTCGTTTGAAAACCCACGATCAGGTAGAGAGGTCTCTCTGTATAGCGAGCTGTTTTTACAGACCAACTGTGTGTGTTGGTGGTGGGCAATAGCGGATACTCATGGAGTGCCCAGCTTCTAAATTCCATGGGTAGCGGCATATCTCTCTTTACCATTTTGAGTATGTCCAGTTTTTTGCTATCGTTAAGGGTCACATGAGGCACTTTCCATAGCAAGCGTTGTAGTTGAACTTTTGAATCGATGGGGGCATTGTCGGCTCCCTTGAGTGCATTATTATCACTCCTGTCTCTCACTAGATAAAGCACTTGCCTTGCGTTGACCACAATGCGTTGGTGATCTTCGGCAAAGCCTAGAATCAGTTTAAGAGGTAAATATCCAGTAAAGGTCCCATCAGTGTGTACCATCCAGTCATTGGTTGAGTCAGGACACCAACCTGCCATGCAAAGTGTTTTACCTTCTTCCTCACTATAAGAGGGGTATAGTTTCATGACACTGGAAATGCCCACATTTCGAGTGCTATCCACCACGATATCGTTAATGACATAACGTACTTCAGAAAACAGAAAGGCTAAACCATGGTTGGCCAACTTGGATGTGGTAGGTGTAGAGCCATCGGCTTTGGTGAGCCGACCTTCAATCTGAATGACACTTTCATGCGGTAGGGTGTAAATATCTTGGTTGTTGATAACAAATTGAATTTCATCATTGTTATTGAGTCCAGGTGTTTGAGCTTGATAGGAATGGAGATCAATTCTTACCACTCCTGGTTGCTCCTCGATGCGGTTCGCTATCTCTAGGATAGAATTCATCATGAGGGTTGACGTGGTAACCCAAATGCTGTAAAATCTGCTTGTTCTGAGATGTTAACGTGTATTCACGTGGCAAACAACTAACACCATTCCTAGACGGTGTTGTTGCTTTATACACAAACTTCATAGTGGCTTTAGCACCAACTTGTAAGTCACTGGTGTGGTAGAATCTAGATCAATGAGTTGTTGATCTCTATTGATCAGTCTTAATGTTATATTACTAATACTATCAACAGCCACAGCATGAAAAAGCACCACTGGAGGGTTTTCACGAATAATATAGCCATTGGGCGATGTCACAATAAAGTCATAAAGTGAATGCGATGGTTCTTGATTGGTGTACACTTGGCTAATAATATTACACGTCACCGACACATGATGGTCCTCAATGAATTTCACTTCATGGTCTGATTCATGTTTTTTGTTGGGCTCCAACACACGTGGTTTAAATCCTAGTAATGGACGAATGGAATCGGGGTGTGTTTTAAAGTCAATGTTGAATGAGGAGAAAATACTGCAGCGATGAGTGTTAGTATTGCCTACAAGTTCAAACTTGTGCGTTCCGTCAAGAAATGACTTTAAACCATATTGATTGATCAACACCACATAAATGTGTTCATAAATATCATCGATCGTGTATCCACCAGAGTTCAAGGTGAGCACAGAATCATCATAGTAAAACTTGTTGTTCACATTTTCACGTATGTTGTATATTCGATTGTACGTTTCAAGAGAAACGAGTCCTAAACCATAGGGTTTTTCACTCAATTCGATAGGCGGGTAGAAGTCTAGGCTGACTTCAGGTCCACGTCCATGCACTGTAAACGTTTTACTTTCTGCCGACATACTGGTGGCGTTTTTGCTTATGCTGCGTCTTATATAAAAAAAATAAACACAAACGTCCACACTGTTGGCTGTTAAACGTTTGCTCTCGTTTCACATTATAATATATCCTGATCCTGTTTCCAAAATAGGTCACTAGTTCCATGGGCGGGGGCAAATTCCCAAAACTGTCAAAGTACCATACCGTGGATCCCTCTTTGACATAAGCTACATAATGCGTTCCTGGTCCTCGGTGATCATCCAAATTGACAACAGCACATTCCTGTTTCCAAGGTCGTGGGGGTAATTGGTTTCGCATAAACACACCTCGAAAATGAGAAAGCTTTAGTTGTTTAGCATAGCTTTCCACTTGTTGATGCGTCAGGGCATGTCTCGCTATGGCAGAGGTTAATTTTTTTTTTTTTAATATTTCGAAATGGTGAAATCCCAAATCCTTGTTGATAAAAGGCTGGCTTTAAATTGGCATTTCTAGCCCCCATGGCAATCGCTTCCATCGTTTCATTGTGTCGCTGACTTTCTTTGAGTTGTTGCTTGCCCTGCTGCGCGGCTTTAATGGTTTTCGCCACTGCACTGGCACCGCCCAAAAGTGAGCCCAGAGCAGCCAACCCGGCAAATAATGCAGGTAAAAATCCCGCTCGTTTGGGGACTGGAATCACTCGCCCTTGGTTTGAAACCTGTCGCCGACGTTTTGGAATAACCTGTCTCTGTGCTGCTCGAAGGGCTTTCCTTATGGTCAATACATTATTTTTTCTTTTTTTCTTTCGCAAGGGCTTGTCCTCGAATGTTGAAAACCCTGGCTTTGCCAAGGACAAAGTCCTTTTTTTAGTCTTTCTCACTGCATACCTTTGTTTCACCATGATGATAATGACCAACAACCTTTCACACGAAAGTTTAAATCACAACTAACGTCAGATGGTTATTTCATGGCTGTATATTCCAATTCCACATAAAGTGGGAAATCGTTTATGGTTTTCCCCGCTTGCTTTTCATCCCATGTCAACATGAGATAAAAGGATAATTCGTCACCTGCATTGACCATTTCATGGTCATGGACCAACATCCTATGACCATTTATCTTTATTTGTAAATGGTTCTCATCAGGTATGGCATATTTGATGTGAATGGTTCCATCATAGTGTAATCGATAGTGGCTTAAACCCGAAGCAAGCACATAGGTCAAGTGCTGATCATGGACTAGCAGTAAATGGTTTCTGTCATTCACAGGTTTTTCATTTGTCAGATACACTAAAAACACAGATGGGATAAATTTATAAAGCCTTTTCATTTCATGGGTCACGTAACGCTTGGTACAAACATCGTCTTCGTCTTGTGGGTCTTCCACGTGAATAATCCGATGGTGATTAGCGCTATAGCCATTCACCATAAGCTGGGCACTTTGTCATAAAACTCATACACTTTGTTATCCACATACTTTTTCGTAGTAACGTCTGTAGACACATGAGGATGTTTTACATGGGTTAACCGCTTTCCCTTAAAGTCATAATCTCCCTGTTTTGTGCGTGGCACTACTGACCTATCCACATAGTGTTTATTAGCAGGATCTGTTTCCTGTTTAGGATCATGTATGAGGACAGGCCTAGCTTTGGCCATCAACGCACGTCCAAAGACATCCATCGTCAACCTGTAGTAGCAGTCTACTGTTTCTATGACAAGGTTCGGTGTCCTGTATATAGACAGCCTGCTAGCCTGTCTAAGCCTTAGTTGAAATGAAGATTATTAAGCAGCAAGAGTCATTCCCCGTGGGGGACATGGTTTCCCATCTCTGTCCCACATCACGTGAACAACGCCATGGTTCACTGTTTCCATCTTCCATTCGCTGCATCATTGTGGGGCCTTCCGGCTGTGGAAAGACTAATCTTTTGCTAACGCTCATTACAGCGCCCAATGGTCTGCGTTTTCAAAATATTTATATTTTTGCAAAATCTCTCTACCAACCCCTCTACGTGTTTCTGGATCAAGTCATGTCTGGATTACAAAAAGAGAATATGGGTTATTTTACATTTTCCATGCAAGAAAATGTGATTTCACCGGATGAGGTAAAGCCTGATTCACTCATGATTTTCGATGATGTATCCACTGAACGTCAAGGCATCATTCAAAGCTATTTCAGCATGGGTCGACACAAACATATCGATTGCTTCTATCTTGGGCAAACGTATTCTAAAATGTCCAAACAGTTGATTCGTGACAATGCCAATGTCATTGTTTTATTTCGTCAGGACGAGAGGAACAGTCGTCACATTTATAATGAACATGTGAATCCGGATATGACCTTTCAAATGTTTACAGAATTGTGTGCCAAGTGCTGGAACACTCAACGTCATGCCTGTTTAGTGATTGACAAACAAAGTGAACTCAACCAAGGACGGTATCGCTTAGGGTTTGATCATTTTATTGCTATTTAAGGCCCTGTCTCATTCCCCATCAAGTCATTTGTCAAGACACCATGGCGTTAGCAGAGAGTCAATTGAAAAAGCATATTATTAGAGCAAAAAATACTATTCGCCAAAAGTTTCGTCAATTGAAACAATCACGTGCCAATCATGCTTTGTTTATTCAGCAACATTTAGCACCTCCACTAAAAGCTATGTTGAAACCCTCTTTCAAGCCATCTGAAACGCTACCCACCGTTTCACAAGCCACGCAGACGCTGCACGAGGACCCTGAGGAAGAGGAAGTGGAAGATTTGACTAGTGTTAGTGAAGTTGAGGATGAGGAGGAACAAGTGTTTACGCCTCAAAAAAAGGCCGCACCCCTTGCAGAGTTTCTGAGAAAAAAGAAATCCTTGGCCATGGTCGAAACACCTTGCCCTTCCAGAGCGTCTCCGTTTTCACAACTCTTGGCCACCCCTCAACATAAAGCTCAACTGAAAACCATTTTAATAAAATATTATGGATCAACATTGGAACCCTATTTCACCGATCTATTTATTGGAAACACAGATACCACGTATGGTGTTCGCTATGAGGATGATAGTTTTAAAATTGGCGATTCATCCATTAAATTTGCTCGTACTAAAGCTGTCATTAAAAACATCAACTATAAATTAACGTCAGGACTGTTAAAGCTGCTCTTTTCTCGGACCCCCTCTTCCCATGATTATACGTCAGAGGACCTTGACAAATATAAATCCATTTTATTGGATACCCATTCTCACAAAAGACAGTATGATCCCACGCAACAAGTGAATGCCAATATATCTCAAAAATATAAAACCATCATTGCAAAAATGTTTCCCACTAGTCAAAGTATTCGTCGTAAAGTGTCCGCTTCGGGAGTGACTTTTAAACCATTAAAACCCCTTGTGGATGTTACCTACTGGCACAATCCCAATAAGCTCGTCCAGCGGCTACAGTTGTTGCATGCCTCACGTCAAGCTGGCCACACCGGTCACGATTGGGAAATTCAAGAAATTGAACAAGAACTTCGAAATGCCAAAATTATTGTTTAAGCCCTCACCCATTAAAATGGGTATTGCTCACGAGTTCATGCCTCTAGCATGATTGGTTCGCGAGATATAGCAAAAAGTCTAAAATCACGTTTTTACCCCAAAAAGACCGTGTTTCCAGAATTTCACCTTTTCGACACCGACATTCCCGTAAAGAGCACGACGAGACAAAAAAAACGAATCCAAGCACGCCCTCCTAGCATCACTCCTTCCATTCCAAGGTCGCAGGGGCTCACAACTTCCTAAGTGGTCCAGCTCCCCCCTCATCCCACTACTGCCATTGGCTGCGTTTATGGTTTGGGTGATAGTGTTGGAGTTAGTAGCATCTGGCAGCCACATTGCACTTGCTAGGAGCGCTAGGATATACCCAGCTATGGCCATTGGCAGCGTTTATGGTTTGGGTGATAGTGATGGTGTGAGTAGCATCTGGCAGCCTCGTTGCACTTGCTAGAACCGCTAAGATATACCCAGCTATGGCCATTGGCTGCGTGTATAATTTGGGTGATAGTGATGGTGTGAGTTGCATCTGGCAGCCACATTGCACTTGCTAGGATCGCTCAAATACACCCAGCTATGGCCATTCGCTGCGTTTATGGCTTGGGTGATAATGTTAGTGTGAGTAGCATCTGGCAGCCACATTGAAGTTGTTAGGAGCGCTCAGATATACCCAGCTATGGCCATTGGCTGCGTTTATGGTTTGGGTGGTAGTGTTAGTGTGAGTAGCATCTGGTTGGTACATAGCACTTGTTAGGAACGCTCAGATATACCCAGCTAGGGCCATTGGTGCGTTTATGGTTCGGGTGATAGTGCTGGTGTGAGTAGCATCTGGCAGCCACATTGCACTTGTTAGGAGAGCTCAGATATACCCAGCTATGGCCATGGGCTGCGTTTATGGTTTGGGTGATATTGATGGTGTGAGTAGCATCTGGCAGCCACATTGCACTTGTTAGGATCCCTCGCTCAGATATACCTTGCTATGGCCATTGGCTGCGTTTATGGTTTGGGTGATAGTGATAGTGTGAGTAGCATCTGGCAGCCACATTGCATTTGCTAGGAGCGCTCAGATATACCCAGCTATGGCTATTGGCTGCGTTTATGGTTTGGGTGATAGTGATGGTGTGAGTAGCATCTGGCAGCCACATAGCACTTGTTAGGAGCCCTCGCTCAGTTATACCCATCTATCCATTGGCTGCGTTTATAGTTTTGGTGAGAGTGTTAGTGTGGGTAGCATCTGCCAGCCACATTAAACTTGCTAGGAGCGCTCAGATATACCCACCTATGGCCATTGGCTGCGTTTATGGTTTGGGTGATTATGATGGTGTAAGTAGCATCTGGCAGTCACATTGCACTTGCTAGGAGCGCTCAGATATACCCAGCTATGGCCATTGGCTGCTTTTATGGTTTGGGTGATAGTGTTAGTGTGGGTAGTATCTGACAGCCACATTACAATTGTTAGAAGCACTCAGATATACCCAGCTATGGCCATTGGCTGCTTTTAAGGTTTGGGTGGTAGTGTTGGTGTGAGTATCATCTGGCAGCCACATTGCACTTGCTAGAATCGCTCAGATATACCCAGCTATGGCCATTGGCTGCGTTTATGGTTTGGGTGATAGTGTTACTGTCAGTAGCATCTGGCAGCCACATTGCACATGCTAGGAGCACTCAGATATACCCAGCTATGGCCATTGGCTGCGTTTATGGTTTGGGTGAGAGTTTTAGTGTGAGTAGCATCGGGCAGCCACATTGCACTTGCTAGGAGCGCTCAGTTTTACCCAGCTATAGCCATTGTCTGCTTTTATGGTTTGGGTAGTAGTGTTAGTGTGAGTAGCATCTGGCAGCCAATTGCACTTTTTAGGAGCGCTCAGATATACCCAGCTATGGCCATTGGCTGCGTTTATGGTTTGGGTGATAGTGTTACTGTCAGGAGCATCTGGCAGACACATTGCACTTGCTAGGAGAGCTTAGTTTTACCAAGCTATGGCCGTTGGCTGCGTTTAAGGTTTGGGTGGTAGTGTTTGTGTGAGGAGCATCTGGCAGCCAATTGCACTCGTTAGGAGCGCTCAGATATACCCAGCTATGGCCATTGGCTGCGTTCATTGTTTGGGTTGTAGTGTTATTGTGAGTAGCATCTGGCAGCCACATTGCACTTGTTAGGAGCGCTCAGATATACTCAGCTATGGCCATTGGCTGCGTTTATGGTTTGGGTGATAGTGATAGCGTGAGCAGCATCTGGAAGCCACATTGCACTTGTTAGGAGCGCTCAGATATACCCAGCTATGGCCATTGGCTGCGTTCATTGTTTGTGTTGTAGTGTTATTGTGAGTAGCATCTGGCAGCCACATTGCACTTGCTAGAATCGCTCAGATATACCCAGCTATGGCCATTGGCTGCGTTTATGGTTTGGGTGATAGTGTTACTGTCAGTAGCATCTGGCAGCCACATTGCACATGCTAGGAGCACTCAGATATACCCAGCTATGGCCATTGGCTGCGTTTAAGGTTTGGGTGATAGTGATATGTGAGTAGCAACTGGCAGCCACATTGCATTTGTTAGCAGAGCTCAGATATACCCAGCTATGGCCATTGGCTGCGTTTATGGTTTGGGTGATAGTGTTACTATCAGCAGCATCTGGCAGCCACATTGCACTTGCTACGAGCGCTCAGATATACCCAGCTATGGCCATTGGCTGCGTGTAAGGTTTGGGTGATAGTGATGGTGTGAGTAATTTCTGGCAGCCACATTGAACTTCCTAGGAGCGCCCAGATATACCCAGCTATGGCCATTGGCTGCGTTTATGGTTTGGGTGATAGTGATGGTGTGAGTAGCATCTGGCAGCCACATTGCACTTGTTAGGAACGCCCAGATATACCCAGCCATGGCCATTGGCTGCTTTTATGGTTTGGGTGATAGTGTTAGTGTGAGTAGCATCTGGCAGCCACATTGCACTTGTTAGGAGCGCTCAGATATACCCAGCTATGTCCTTTTGCTGCGTTTATGGTTTGGGTGATAGTGTTAGAGTGAATAGCATCTGACAGCCACATTGCACTTGTTAGGAGCGCTCAGATATACCCAGCTATGGCCATTGGCTGCTTTTATGGTTTGGGTGATAGTGTTAGTGTGAGTAGCATCTGGCAGCCACATTGCACTTGTTAGCGGCGCTCAGATACACCCAGCTATGCCCATTGGCTGCGTATATGGTTTTGGTTGTAGTGTTAGTGTGAGTAGCATCTGGCAGCCACATTGCACTTGTTAGGAGCGCTCAGATATACCCAGCTATGGCCATTGGCTGCTTTTATGGTTTGGGTGATAGTGTTAGTGTCAGTAGCATCTGGCAGCCACATTGCACTTGTTACGAGCGCTCAGATATACCCAGCTTTGGTCATTGGCTGCTTTTATGGTATGGTTGATAGTGTTAGAGTGAGTAGCATCTGACAGTCACATTGCACCTGTTAGGAGCGCTCAGATATACCCAGCTATGGCCATTGGCTGCGTTTATGGTTTGGGTGATAGTGTTAGTGTGAGTAGCATCTGTCAGCCACATTGCACTTGTTAGGAGCGCTCAGATATACCCCGCCATGGGCATTGGCTGCTTTTATGGTTTGGGTGATAGTGTTAGTGTGAGTAGCATCTGGCAGCCTCATTGCACTTGTTAGGAGCGCTCAGATATACCCAGCTATGGCCTTTAGCTGCGTTTATGGTTTGGTTGATAGTGTTAGTGTGACTAG
The DNA here is from genome assembly GCA_946902985.2 of Meconema thalassinum. Lineage (NCBI taxonomy): Eukaryota > Metazoa > Arthropoda > Insecta > Orthoptera > Tettigoniidae > Meconema > Meconema thalassinum. The sequence continues at coordinate 991,346,003 of OX336390.1, forward strand.
AATCTGGCAGCCACATTGCACTTGTTAGGAGCGCTCAGATACACCCAGCTATAGCCATTGGCTGCTTTTATGGTTTGGGTGATAGTGTTAGAGTGAATAGCATCTGACAGCCACATTGCACTTGTTAGGAGCGCTCAAATATACCCAGCTATGGCCATTGGCTGCTTTTATGGTTTGGGTGATAGTGTTAGTGTGACTAGCATCTGGCAGCCACATTGCACTTGTTAGGAGCGCTCAGATACACCCAGCTACAGCCATTGGCTGCTTTTATGGTTTGGGTGATAGTGTTAGAGTGAATAGCATCTGACAGCCACATTGCACTTGTTAGGAGCGCTCAGATATACCCAGCTATGGCCATTGGCCGCTTTTATGGTTTGGGTGATAGTGTTAGTGTGAGTAGCATCTGGCAGCCACATTGCACTTGTTAGGAGCGCTCAGATATACCCAGCTATGGCCATTGGCTGCGTTTATGGTATGGGTGATAGTGTTAGAGTGAGTAGCATGTGACAGCTATATTGCACTTGTTACGAGCGCTCAGATATACCCAGCTATGGCCATTGGCTGCGTTTATGGTTTGGGTGATAGTGTTAGACTGAGTAGCATCTGACAGTCATATTGCACCTGTTAGGAGCGCTCAGATATACCCAGCTATGGCCATTGGCTGCGTTTATGGTTTGGGTGATAGTGTTTGTGTGAGTAGCATCTGGCAGCCACATTGCACTTGTTAGGAGCGCTCAGATATACCCAGCTATGGCCATTGCCTGCGATTATGGTTTGGGTGATAGTGTTAGTATGAGTAGAATCTGGCAGCCACATTGCACTTGTTGGGAGTCCTCGCTCAGATATACCCAGTTATGGAAATTGGATGTGTTTATGGATTGGGTGATAGTGTGAGCAGCATCTGGCAGCCACATTGCACTTGTTAGGTGAGCTCAAACATACCCAGCTATGGCCATTCGCTGCGTTTATGGTTTGGGTGATAGTGTTAGCGTGAGTAGCATCTGGCAGCCAAATTGCACTTGCTACGAGCGCTCAGATATACCCAGCTATGCCCATTGGCTGCGTATATGGTTATGGTTGTAGTGTTAGTGTGAGTAGCATCTGGCAGCCACATTGCGCTTGTTAGGAGCGCTCGGATATACCCAGCAATGGCCATTGGCTGCGTTTATGGTTTGAGTGATAGTGTTAGTGTGAGCAGCATCTGGCAGCCACATTGCACTTGTTAGGATCGCTCAGATATACCCAGCTATGGCCATTGCCTGCGATTATGGTTTGGGTGATAGTGTTAGTGTGAGTAGCATCTGGCAGCCACATTGCACTTGTTAGGAGCGCTCAGATATACCCAGCTATGGCCATTGGCTGCGTTTAAGGTTTGGGTGATAGTGATATGTGAGTAGCATCTGGCAGCAACATTGCATTTGTTAGCAGAGCTCTGATATACCCAGCTATGGCCATTAGCTGCGTTTATGGTTTGGGTGATAGTGTTACTATCAGCAGCATCTGACAGCCACATTGCACTTGCTACGAGCGCTCAGATATACCCAGCTATGGCCATTGGCAGCGTGTAAGGTTTGGATGATAGTGATGGTGTGAGTAATTTCTGGCAGCCACATTGAACTTCCTAGGAGCGCCCAGATATACCCAGCTATGGCCATTGGCTGCGTTTATGGTTTGGGTGATAGTGATGGTGTGAGTAGCATCTGGCAACCACATTGCACTTGTTAGGAACGCCCAGATATACCCAGCCATGGCCATTGGCTGCTTTTATGGTTTGGGTGATAGTGTTAGTGTGAGTAGCATCTGGCAGCCACATTGCACTTGTTAGGAGCGCTCAGATATACCCAGGTATGACCTTTTGCTGCGTTTATGGTTTAGGTGATAGTGTTAGAGTGAATATCATCTGACAGCCACATTGCACTTGTTAGGAGCGCTCAGATATACCCAGCTATGGCCATTGGCTACGTTTATGGTTTGGGTGATAGTGTTAGTGTGAGTAGCATCTGGCAGCCACATTGCACTTGTTAGGGGCGCTCAGATACACCCAGCTATGCCCATTGGCCTCGTATATGGTTTTGGTTGTAGTGTTAGTGTGAGTAGCATCTGGCAGCCACATTGCACTTGTTAGGAGCGCTCAGATATACCCAGCTATGGCCATTGGCTGCTTTTATGGTTTGGGTGATAGTGTTAGTGTGAGTAGCATCTGGCAGCCACATTGCACTTGTTACGAGCGCTCAGATATACCCAGCTTTGGCCATTGGCTGCTTTTATGGTATGGTTGATAGTGTTAGAGTGAGTAGCATCTGACAGTCACATTGCACCTGTTAGGAGCGCTCAGATATACCCAGCTATGGCCATTGGCTGCGTTTATGGTTTGGGTGATAGTGTTAGTGTGAGTAGCATCTGTCAGCCACATTGCACTTGTTAGGAGCGCTCAGATATACCCAGCTATGGCCATTGCCTGCGATTATGCTTTGGGTGATAGTGTTATTGTGAGTAGCATCTGGCAGCCACATTGCACTTGTTGGGAGTCCTCGCTCAGATATACCCAGTTATAGAAATTGGATGTGTTTATGGATTGGGTGATAGTGTGAGCAGCATCTGGCAGCCACATTGCACTTGTTAGGAGAGCTCAAACATACCCAGCTATGGCCATTCGCTGCGTTTATGGTTTGGGTGATAGTGTTAGTGTGAGTAGCATCTGGCAGCCAAATTGCACTTGCTACGAGCGCTCAGATATACCCAGCCATGCCCATTGGCTGCGTATATGGTTTTGGTTGTAGTGTTAGTGTGAGTAGCATCTGGCAGCCACATTGCACTTGTTAGGAGCGCTTAGATTTACCCAGCTATGGCCATTGGCTGCGTTTGTGGTTTGGGTGATAGCGTTAGTGTGAGCAGCATCTGGTAGCCACATTGCACTTGCTAGAAGCGCTCAGATATACTATGCTATGGCCATTGGCTGCTTTTATGGTTTGGGTGGTAGTGTTTGTGTGAGTAACATCTGGCAGCCACATTGCACGTCTTAGGAGCGCTCAGATATACCCAGCTATGGCCATTGGCTGCGTTTAAGGTTTGGGTGATAGTGATAGTGTGAGTAGCATCTGGCAGCCACATTGAACTTGTTAGGAGTGCTCAGATATACCCAGCTATGGCAATTGGCTGCGTATATTGTTTGGGTGATAGTGATGGTGTGAGTAGCATCTGGCAGCCACATTGCACTTGCTAGAATCGCTCAAATACATCCAGCTATGGCCATTCGCTGCGTTTATGGTTTGGGTGATAATGTTAGTGTGAGTAGCATCTGGCAGCCACATGGAACTTGTTAGGAGCGCTCAGATATACCCAGCTATGGTGTGGCTGCGTTTATGGTTTGGGTGGTAGTGTTAGTGTGAGTAGCTTCTGGTTGGTACATAGCACTTATTAGGAACGCTCAGATATACCCAGCTATGGCCATTGGCTGCGTTTATGGTTTGGGTGATAGTGTTGGAGTGAGTAGCATCTGGCAGCCACATTGCACTTGCTAGGAGCGCTAGGATATACCCAGCTATGGCCATTGGCAGCGTTTATGGTTTGGGTGATAGTGATGGTGTGAGTAGCATCTGGCAGCCTCGTTGCACTTGCTAGGACCGCTAAGATATACCCAGCTATGGCCATTGGCTGCGTGTATAATTTGGGTGATAGTGATGGTGTGAGTTGCATCTGGCAGCCACATTGCACTTGTTAGGAGCGCTCAGATACACCCAGCTATAGCCATTGGCTGCTTTTATGGTTTGGGTGATAGTGTTAGAGTGAATAGCATCTGACAGCCACATTGCACTTGTTAGGAGCGCTCAAATATACCCAGCTATGGCCATTGGCTGCTTTTATGGTTTGGGTGATAGTGTTAGTGTGACTAGCATCTGGCAGCCACATTGCACTTGTTAGGAGCGCTCAGATACACCCAGCTACAGCCATTGGCTGCTTTTATGGTTTGGGTGATAGTGTTAGAGTGAATAGCATCTGACAGCCACATTGCACTTGTTAGGAGCGCTCAGATATACCCAGCTATGGCCATTGGCCGCTTTTATGGTTTGGGTGATAGTGTTAGTGTGAGTAGCATCTGGCAGCCACATTGCACTTGTTAGGAGCGCTCAGATATACCCAGCTATGGCCATTGGCTGCGTTTATGGTATGGGTGATAGTGTTAGAGTGAGTAGCATGTGACAGCTATATTGCACTTGTTACGAGCGCTCAGATATACCCAGCTATGGCCATTGGCTGCGTTTATGGTTTGGGTGATAGTGTTAGACTGAGTAGCATCTGACAGTCATATTGCACCTGTTAGGAGCGCTCAGATATACCCAGCTATGGCCATTGGCTGCGTTTATGGTTTGGGTGATAGTGTTTGTGTGAGTAGCATCTGGCAGCCACATTGCACTTGTTAGGAGCGCTCAGATATACCCAGCTATGGCCATTGCCTGCGATTATGGTTTGGGTGATAGTGTTAGTATGAGTAGAATCTGGCAGCCACATTGCACTTGTTGGGAGTCCTCGCTCAGATATACCCAGTTATGGAAATTGGATGTGTTTATGGATTGGGTGATAGTGTGAGCAGCATCTGGCAGCCACATTGCACTTGTTAGGTGAGCTCAAACATACCCAGCTATGGCCATTCGCTGCGTTTATGGTTTGGGTGATAGTGTTAGCGTGAGTAGCATCTGGCAGCCAAATTGCACTTGCTACGAGCGCTCAGATATACCCAGCTATGCCCATTGGCTGCGTATATGGTTATGGTTGTAGTGTTAGTGTGAGTAGCATCTGGCAGCCACATTGCGCTTGTTAGGAGCGCTCGGATATACCCAGCAATGGCCATTGGCTGCGTTTATGGTTTGAGTGATAGTGTTAGTGTGAGCAGCATCTGGCAGCCACATTGCACTTGTTAGGATCGCTCAGATATACCCAGCTATGGCCATTGCCTGCGATTATGGTTTGGGTGATAGTGTTAGTGTGAGTAGCATCTGGCAGCCACATTGCACTTGTTAGGAGCGCTCAGATATACCCAGCTATGGCCATTGGCTGCGTTTAAGGTTTGGGTGATAGTGATATGTGAGTAGCATCTGGCAGCAACATTGCATTTGTTAGCAGAGCTCTGATATACCCAGCTATGGCCATTAGCTGCGTTTATGGTTTGGGTGATAGTGTTACTATCAGCAGCATCTGACAGCCACATTGCACTTGCTACGAGCGCTCAGATATACCCAGCTATGGCCATTGGCAGCGTGTAAGGTTTGGATGATAGTGATGGTGTGAGTAATTTCTGGCAGCCACATTGAACTTCCTAGGAGCGCCCAGATATACCCAGCTATGGCCATTGGCTGCGTTTATGGTTTGGGTGATAGTGATGGTGTGAGTAGCATCTGGCAACCACATTGCACTTGTTAGGAACGCCCAGATATACCCAGCCATGGCCATTGGCTGCTTTTATGGTTTGGGTGATAGTGTTAGTGTGAGTAGCATCTGGCAGCCACATTGCACTTGTTAGGAGCGCTCAGATATACCCAGGTATGACCTTTTGCTGCGTTTATGGTTTAGGTGATAGTGTTAGAGTGAATATCATCTGACAGCCACATTGCACTTGTTAGGAGCGCTCAGATATACCCAGCTATGGCCATTGGCTGCGTTTATGGTTTGGGTGATAGTGTTAGTGTGAGTAGCATCTGGCAGCCACATTGCACTTGTTAGGGGCGCTCAGATACACCCAGCTATGCCCATTGGCCTCGTATATGGTTTTGGTTGTAGTGTTAGTGTGAGTAGCATCTGGCAGCCACATTGCACTTGTTAGGAGCGCTCAGATATACCCAGCTATGGCCATTGGCTGCTTTTATGGTTTGGGTGATAGTGTTAGTGTGAGTAGCATCTGGCAGCCACATTGCACTTGTTACGAGCGCTCAGATATACCCAGCTTTGGCCATTGGCTGCTTTTATGGTATGGTTGATAGTGTTAGAGTGAGTAGCATCTGACAGTCACATTGCACCTGTTAGGAGCGCTCAGATATACCCAGCTATGGCCATTGGCTGCGTTTATGGTTTGGGTGATAGTGTTAGTGTGAGTAGCATCTGTCAGCCACATTGCACTTGTTAGGAGCGCTCAGATATACCCAGCTATGGCCATTGCCTGCGATTATGCTTTGGGTGATAGTGTTATTGTGAGTAGCATCTGGCAGCCACATTGCACTTGTTGGGAGTCCTCGCTCAGATATACCCAGTTATAGAAATTGGATGTGTTTATGGATTGGGTGATAGTGTGAGCAGCATCTGGCAGCCACATTGCACTTGTTAGGAGAGCTCAAACATACCCAGCTATGGCCATTCGCTGCGTTTATGGTTTGGGTGATAGTGTTAGTGTGAGTAGCATCTGGCAGCCAAATTGCACTTGCTACGAGCGCTCAGATATACCCAGCTATGCCCATTGGCTGCGTATATGGTTTTGGTTGTAGTGTTAGTGTGAGTAGCATCTGGCAGCCACATTGCACTTGTTAGGAGCGCTTAGATTTACCCAGCTATGGCCATTGGCTGCGTTTGTGGTTTGGGTGATAGCGTTAGTGTGAGCAGCATCTGGTAGCCACATTGCACTTGCTAGAAGCGCTCAGATATACTATGCTATGGCCATTGGCTGCTTTTATGGTTTGGGTGGTAGTGTTTGTGTGAGTAACATCTGGCAGCCACATTGCACGTCTTAGGAGCGCTCAGATATACCCAGCTATGGCCATTGGCTGCGTTTAAGGTTTGGGTGATAGTGATAGTGTGAGTAGCATCTGGCAGCCACATTGAACTTGTTAGGAGTGCTCAGATATACCCAGCTATGGCAATTGGCTGCGTATATTGTTTGGGTGATAGTGATGGTGTGAGTAGCATCTGGCAGCCACATTGCACTTGCTAGAATCGCTCAAATACACCCAGCTATGGCCATTCGCTGCGTTTATGGTTTGGGTGATAATGTTAGTGTGAGTAGCATCTGGCAGCCACATGGAACTTGTTAGGAGCGCTCAGATATACCCAGCTATGGTGTGGCTGCGTTTATGGTTTGGGTGGTAGTGTTAGTGTGAGTAGCATCTGGTTGGTACATAGCACTTATTAGGAACGGTCAGATATACCCAGCTATGGCCATTGGCTGCGTTTATGGTTTGGGTGATAGTGTTGGAGTGAGTAGCATCTGGCAGCCACATTGCACTTGCTAGGAGCGCTAGGATATACCCAGCTATGGCCATTGGCAGCGTTTATGGTTTGGGTGATAGTGATGGTGTGAGTAGCATCTGGCAGCCTCGTTGCACTTGCTAGGACCGCTAAGATATACCCAGCTATGGCCATTGGCTGCGTGTATAATTTGGGTGATAGTGATGGTGTGAGTTGCATCTGGCAGCCACATTGCACTTGCTAGGATCGCTCAAATACACCCAGCTATGGCCATTCGCTGCGTTTATGGTTTGGGTGATAATGTTAGTGTGAGTAGCATCTGGCAGCCACATTGAAGTTGTTAGGAGCGCTCAGATATACCCAGCTATGGCCATTGGCTGCGTTTATGGTTTGGGTGGTAGTGTTAATGTGAGTAGCATCTGGTTGGTACATAGCACTTGTTAGGAACGCTCAGATATACCCAGCTATGGCCATTGGTGCGTTTATGGTTCGGGTGATAGTGCTGGTGTGAGTAGCATCTGGCAGCCACATTGCACTTGTTAGGAGAGCTCAGATATACCCAGCTATGGCCATGGGCTGCGTTTATGGTTTGGGTGATATTGATGGTGTGAGTAGCATCTGGCAGCCACATTGCACTTTTTAGGATCCCTCGCTCAGATATACCTTGCTATGACCATTGGCTGCGTTTATGGTTTGGGTGATAGTGATAGTGTGAGTAGCATCTGGCAGCCACATTGCATTTGCTAGGAGCGCTCAGATATACCCAGCTATGGCTATTGGCTGCGTTTATGGTTTGGGTGATAGTGATGGTGTGAGTAGCATCTGGCAGCCACATAGCACTTGTTAGGAGCCCTCGCTCAGTTATACCCATCTATCTATTGGCTGCGTTTATAGTTTTGGTGAGAGTGTTAGTGTGGGTAGCATCTGCCAGCCACATTAAACTTGCTAGGAGCGCTCAGATATACCCAGCTATGGCCATTGGCTGCGTTTATGGTTTGGGTGATAGTGATGGTGTGAGTAGCATCTGGCAACCACATTGCACTTGTTAGGAACGCCCAGATATACCCAGCCATGGCCATTGGCTGCTTTTATGGTTTGGGTGATAGTGTTAGTGTGAGTAGCATCTGGCAGCCACATTGCACTTGTTAGGAGCGCTCAGATATACCCAGCTATGACCTTTTGCTGCGTTTATGGTTTAGGTGATAGTGTTAGAGTGAATATCATCTGACAGCCACATTGCACTTGTTAGGAGCGCTCAGATATACCCAGCTATGGCCATTGGCTGCGTTTATGGTTTGGGTGATAGTGTTAGTGTGAGTAGCATCTGGCAGCCACATTGCACTTGTTAGGGGCGCTCAGATACACCCAGCTATGCCCATTGGCCTCGTATATGGTTTTGGTTGTAGTGTTAGTGTGAGTAGCATCTGGCAGCCACATTGCACTTGTTAGGAGCGCTCAGATATACCCAGCTATGGCCATTGGCTGCTTTTATGGTTTGGGTGATAGTGTTAGTGTGAGTAGCATCTGGCAGCCACATTGCACTTGTTACGAGCGCTCAGATATACCCAGCTTTGGCCATTGGCTGCTTTTATGGTATGGTTGATAGTGTTAGAGTGAGTAGCATCTGACAGTCACATTGCACCTGTTAGGAGCGCTCAGATATACCCAGCTATGGCCATTGGCTGCGTTTATGGTTTGGGTGATAGTGTTAGTGTGAGTAGCATCTGTCAGCCACATTGCACTTGTTAGGAGCGCTCAGATATACCCAGCTATGGCCATTGCCTGCGATTATGCTTTGGGTGATAGTGTTATTGTGAGTAGCATCTGGCAGCCACATTGCACTTGTTGGGAGTCCTCGCTCAGATATACCCAGTTATAGAAATTTGATGTGTTTATGGATTGGGTGATAGTGTGAGCAGCATCTGGCAGCCACATTGCACTTGTTAGGAGAGCTCAAACATACCCAGCTATGGCCATTCGCTGCGTTTATGGTTTGGGTGATAGTGTTAGTGTGAGTAGCATCTGGCAGCCAAATTGCACTTGCTACGAACGCTCAGATATACCCAGCTATGCCCATTGGCTGCGTATATGGTTTTGGTTGTAGTGTTAGTGTGAGTAGCATCTGGCAGCCACATTGCACTTGTTAGGAGCGCTTAGATTTACCCAGCTATGGCCATTGGCTGCGTTTGTGGTTTGGGTGATAGCGTTAGTGTGAGCAGCATCTGGTAGCCACATTGCACTTGCTAGAAGCGCTCAGATATACTATGCTATGGCCATTGGCTGCTTTTATGGTTTGGGTGGTAGTGTTTGTGTGAGTAACATCTGGCAGCCACATTGCACGTCTTAGGAGCGCTCAGATATACCCAGCTATGGCCATTGGCTGCGTTTAAGGTTTGGGTGATAGTGATAGTGTGAGTAGCATCTGGCAGCCACATTGAACTTGTTAGGAGTGCTCAGATATACCCAGCTATGGCAATTGGCTGCGTATATTGTTTGGGTGATAGTGATGGTGTGAGTAGCATCTGGCAGCCACATTGCACTTGCTAGAATCGCTCAAATACACCCAGCTATGGCCATTCGCTGCGTTTATGGTTTGGGTGATAATGTTAGTGTGAGTAGCATCTGGCAGCCACATGGAACTCGTTAGGAGCGCTCAGATATACCCAGCTATGGTTTGGCTGCGTTTATGGTTTGGGTGGTAGTGTTAGTGTGAGTAGCATCTGGTTGGTACATAGCACTTATTAGGAACGCTCAGATATACCCAGCTATGGCCATTGGCTGCGTTTATGGTTTGGGTGATAGTGTTGGAGTGAGTAGCATCTGGCAGCCACATTGCACTTGCTAGGAGCGCTAGGATATACCCAGCTATGGCCATTGGCAGCGTTTATGGTTTGGGTGATAGTGATGGTGTGAGTAGCATCTGGCAGCCTCGTTGCACTTGCTAGGACCGCTAAGATATACCCAGCTATGGCCATTGGCTGCGTGTATAATTTGGGTGATAGTGATGGTGTGAGTTGCATCTGGCAGCCACATTGCACTTGCTAGGATCGCTCAAATACACCCAGCTATGGCCATTCGCTGCGTTTATGGTTTGGGTGATAATGTTAGTGTGAGTAGCATCTGGCAGCCACATTGAAGTTGTTAGGAGCGCTCAGATATACCCAGCTATGGCCATTGGCTGCGTTTATGGTTTGGGTGGTAGTGTTAATGTGAGTAGCATCTGGTTGGTACATAGCACTTGTTAGGAACGCTCAGATATACCCAGCTATGGCCATTGGTGCGTTTATGGTTCGGGTGATAGTGCTGGTGTGAGTAGCATCTGGCAGCCACATTGCACTTGTTAGGAGAGCTCAGATATACCCAGCTGTGGCCATGGGCTGCGTTTATGGTTTGGGTGATATTGATGGTGTGAGTAGCATCTGGCAGCCACATTGCACTTGTTAGGATCCCTCGCTCAGATATACCTTGCTATGGCCATTGGCTGCGTTTATGGTTTGGGTGATAGTGATAGTGTGAGTAGCATCTGGCAGCCACATTGCATTTGCTAGGAGCGCTCAGATATACCCAGCTATGGCTATTGGCTGCGTTTATGGTTTGGGTGATAGTGATGGTGTGAGTAGCATCTGGCAGCCACATAGCACTTGTTAGGAGCCCTCGCTCAGTTATACCCATCTATCCATTGGCTGTGTTTATAGTTTTGGTGAGAGTGTTAGTGTGGGTAGCATCTGCCAGCCACATTAAACTTGCTAGGAGCGCTCAGATATACCCAGCTATGGCCATTGGCTGCGTTTATGGTTTGGGTGATTATGATGGTGTAAGTAGCATCTGGCAGTCACATTGCACTTGCTAGGAGCGCTCAGATATACCCAGCTATGGCCATTAGCTGCTTTTATGGTTTGGGTGATAGTGTTAGTGTGGGTAGTATCTGACAGCCACATTACAATTGTTAGAAGCACTCAGATATACCCAGCTATGGCCATTGGCTGCTTTTAAGGTTTGGGTGGTAGTGTTGGTGTGAGTATCATCTGGCAGCCACATTGCACTTGCTAGAATCGCTCAGATATACCCAGCTATGGCCATTGGCTGCGTTTATGGTTTGGGTGATAGTGTTACTGTCAGTAGCATCTGGCAGCCACATTGCACATGCTAGGAGCACTCAGATATACCCAGCTATGGCCATTGGCTGCGTTTATGGTTTGGGTGAGAGTTTTAGTGTGAGTAGCATCGGGCAGCCACATTGCACTTGCTAGGAGCGCTCAGGTTTACCCAGCTATAGCCATTGTCTGCTTTTATGGTTTGGGTAGTAGTGTTAGTGTGAGTAGCATCTGGCAGCCAATTGCACTTTTTAGGAGCGCTCAGATATACCCAGCTATGGCCATTGGCTGCGTTTATTGTTTGGGTGATAGTGTTACTGTCAGGAGCATCTGGCAGACACATTGCACTTGCTAGGAGCGCTTAGTTTTACCAAGCTATGGCCGTTGGCTGCGTTTAAGGTTTGGGTGGTAGTATTTGTGTGAGGAGCATCTGGCAGCCAATTGCACTCGTTAGGAGCGCTCAGATATACCCAGCTATGGCCATTGGCTGCGTTCATTGTTTGGGTTGTAGTGTTATTGTGAGTAGCATCTGGCAGCCACATTGCACTTGTTAGGAGCGCTCAGATATACCCAGCTATGGCCATTGGCTGCGTTTATGGTTTGGGTGATAGTGATAGCGTGAGCAGCATCTGGAAGCCACATTGCACTTGCTGGGAACGCTCAGATATACCCAGCTATGGCCATTGGCTGCGTTTATGGTTTTGGTGATATTGATGGTGTGAGTAGCATCTGGCAGGCACATTGCACTTGCTAGGAGCGCTCAGATATACCCAGCTATGGCCATTGGCTGTGTGTATGGTTTGGGTGATAATGATGGTGTGAGTAGCATCTGGCAGCCACATTGCACTTGCTAGGAGCGATCAGATATACCCAGCTAAGGCCATTGGCTGTGTTTTTTATTTGGGTGTTAGTGTTACTCTCAGTAGCATCTGGCAGCTACATTGCACTTATTGGGAGCGCTCCGACATACCCAGCTATGGCCATTGGCTGCGATTATGGTTTGGGTGATAGTGTTAGTGTGAGTTGCATCTGGCAGCCACTTTGCACTTGCTAGGAGCGTTCAGATATACCCAGCTATGGCCATTGGCTCCGTTTTAGGTTTGGGTGATAGTGTCAGTGTGAGTAGCATCTGGCAGCCACATTGCACTTGTTAGGATCGCTCAGATATAGCCAGCTATGGCCATTGGCTGCGTTTATGGTTTGGGTGATAGTGTTAGTTTGAGTAGAATCTGGCAGCCAATTGCACTTGTTAGTAGCGCTAAGATATACCCAGCTATGGCCATTGGCTGCGTTTATGGTTTGGGTGATAGTGATGGTGTGAGTAGCATCTGGCAGCCAATTGCACTTGCTAGGAGCGCTCAGATATACCCAGCTATGGCCATTGGCTGCGTTTTTGGTTTGGGTGATAGTGTTAGTGTGAGTAGCATCTGGCAGCCAATTGCACTTGTTAGTAGCGCTCAGATATACCCAGCTATGGCCATTGGCTGCATGTATGGTTTGGGTGATAGTGATGGTGTGAGTAGCATCAGGCAGCCACATTGCACTTGCTAGGAGCGCTCAGATATACCCAGCTATGGCCATTGGCTGCGTAAATGGTTTGGGTGATAGTGTTAGTGTGAGTTGCATCTGGCAGCCACATTGCACTTGCTAGGAGTGTTCAGATATACCCAGCTATGGCCATTGGCTGCGTTTTTGGTTTGGGTGATAGTGTTAGTGTGAGTAGCATCTGGCAGCCACATTGCACTTGTTAGGAGCGCTCAGATATACCCAGCTATGGCCATTGGCTGCGTTTATGGTTTGGGTGATAGTGTTAGTTTGAGTAGCATCTGGCAGCCAATTGCACTTGTTAGTAGCGCTAAGATATACCCAGCTATGCCCATTGGCTGCGATTAGGGTTTGGGTGATAGTGATGGTGTGAGTAGCATCTGGCAGCCAATTGCACTTGCTAGGAGCGCTCAGATATACCCAGCTATGGCCATTGGCTGCGTTTTTGGTTTGGGTGATAGTGTTACTCTCAGTAGCATCTGGCAGCCACATTGCACTTGCTAGGAGCGCTCCGACATACCCAGCTATGGCCATTGGCTGCGTTTATGGTTTGGGTGATAGTGTTAGTGTGAGTTGCATCTGGCAGCCACATTGCACTTGCTAGGAGCGCTCAGTTTTACCCAGCTATAGCCATTGGATGCGTTTATGGTTTGGGTGGTAGTGTTAGTTTGAGTAGCATCTGGCAGTCAATTGCACTTGTTAGTAGCGCTCAGATATACCCGGCTATGGCCATTGGCTGCGTTTATGGTTTGGGTGATAGTTATGGTGTGAGTAGCATCTGGCAGCCAATTGCACTTGTTAGGAGCGCTCAGATATACCCACCTATGGCCATTGGCTGCGTTTATGGTTTGGGTGATAGTGTTACTGTCAGGAGCATCTGGCAGCCACATTGCACTTGCTAGGAGCCCTCAGTTTTACCCAGCTATGGCCTTTGGCTGCGTTTAAGGTTTAGGTGATAGTGTTTGTGTGAGTAGCATCTGGTAGCCAATTGCACTCGTTAGGAGCGCTCAGATATACCCAGCTATGGCCATTGGCTGCGTTTATGGTTTGGGTGATAGTGTTACTGTCAGTAGCATCTGGCAGCCACTTTGCACTTGTTAGGAGCGCTCAGATATACCCAGCTATGTCCATTAGCTGCGTTTATGGTTTGGGTTTGGGGTCTAAGGGGTAGGCTTTCTACTCAAATGTCAACCTCACGTGCATGTGGTGCACCCTGCTTTAGACTAACGTGGCTCTGACGACCGAGTGACTCCCGGGATAAGGAGTCCCCCATTATCATGCCACCGAATCCCCAGGGAGGCGAATGAGCTGGTAGTGGTTAGGGCACTCTCTTGCCCTTGGGACAGGCTACTTTCCCTAAAGGCGGATGTACCACCTGTGTTCAACGGCATAGAAAGTCCTCAACGGCGGACCAGGCATAAGGGCAATGAGTCCCTCCTTGGCTGGAATGTCTGATGAAGGCTGCAATGACTAGGATTTATTCAATCGTCTTGCATTTGCTTGCCATTGAACATCTTTCCTAAGTCATCAAGGAATGTGCGTTTGTTGATGTGCAGCAACATTCTCACGTTAAAATATTTCACGCACAGCAGTCTTCCAACAACATTTGACTTTCTTCAAAGTCCTGCGGCGATCAAGAAGGTGCGACGGAGGCAGGATTGTGATGTTTGGGAGCCTCTAGTGATAACTTGGCACGTAGGCGGTAGAAGTGTGATCGGTCATCTTGCTTAGGGTTGTGGCTGTAGAGCGATTCGGCCGCTGCAACTACGACTGATCAGTCCTATTTAGGGTCCACTCTGCTCACCCCACATGGGGAAGGGTCTAGAAAAGGTGTCCTAAACATAGTCAGTCACTTATACTACCGATTGGATAGCAGCGTCCAGAGGTGTCACCTCCATGCGGTCGAAAATGTATAAGTAACAAATTTTATTTTGCAACCTGGAATGTAAAAACACTCACTGATGACCCCGAAAATGAGAGACCTGAAAGGAGAACAGCTATTGTGGGTAGAGAGCTCCGGAGATATGACATTGACATAGCAGCACTTCAGGAGACCCGTCTTGCTGAGGAAAGTCAGTTGAATGAGCAAGATGCAGGGTACAGCTTCTTTTGGAAGGGTAAACGTTAGGACGAACACAGAATACATGGAGTTGGTTTGCCATTAAGAGCAAGCTTCTCAAGGATCTGTCAGAGCTTTCAACTGGGTATAATGAACGCCTCATGACACTAATACTTCGGTTATATGTCAACCAGCATGCCACGGTGATCAGTGCATACGCCCCCACACTAGATGCTGATGATGACATTAAGGAAAGGTTCTATTCAGATCTGGATACCGTCCTATCAAACATCAACCGTGAAGATAGGATCATCTTACTCGTAGATGTTAACGCTAGAGTGGGCAGGGACTACAATGTTTGGAATGGTGTCATTGGTAAGGAGGGAGTTGGGAGCGAAAACTCCAATGGTATCAGATTGCTCTCCAAATGCACTGAACATGAATTGGTAATCACCAATACTATCTTTCGCCAAAAGAATCGCTTTAAAACATCATGGCAGCACCCTAGATCGAAGCACTGGCATCTTATTGACTATGTGATTGTACGCAAGAAAGATTTACGAGATGTTCTTATCACCAAAGCAATGACAGGAGCCGATGACTGTTGGACAGATCACCGGCTTATCAGATCAGTTATGCGTATACCATTATCCACACAGAGGAGGAAGCAACAGAAGAGCTGTAGGCATATTTTTGATACCGAGAAGTTTGGTAAGTCAGAGCATATCTCCCAATATAAAGAGTTGCTTAGCCAGACACTGCCACAGGAATACCATCCAGATGTAACACTGCACGGGGAGAGTCTGAAGACCGCTATTCAGAATGCTTGCAAGGAAAGGCTGGGATATAAGACCAGGAAACATCAAGACTGGTTTGATGAAAATGATAAAGAAATTGAAGCATTAATCTCAGAAAAGAGAAAAGCCTTGCAAACATGGAGAAAAGATATGAACGCCCGTACTAAGAAAGACGCATTTTGTCTTGCGAAGAGGAACTCGTGCGCTCAAAAATGCATGGTGGACATCCAAAGCTAAAGAGCTGCAATATCTAGCAGACAAAGATTCGCGACAGTTCTTCCAAGCCACAAAAGTGATTTATGGCCCCTCCTCGTTTGGTAGAAATGCACTTTGGTCCAGTGACAAAAATACACTTCTAAATGATCAATACTCCATCATGAATAGGAGGAAGGAGCATTTTGAAGACCTCTTGAACCAGGACTCAGTTATTGATGTGCAGGTGTATGATATATTATAACGTATGATATATTAGAACAAGCACCCACCAAGGAAGAACGCGGTACCCTGCCAACACTAGATGAGGTTCAGTGTGCTATTAATCAAGCAAGGCGATACAAAGCAACTGGATGTGATGGAATACCAGCGGAAGCTCTCAAAGAAGGAGGTGAGGAACTCATAAGCCACATATATGATCTTATCATTAAAATTTGGAGAACTGAAAAAATGCCTGCTGATTTCAGAGATAGTCTGATAGTTCCCATATTTAAGAAAAGTGATCGTGCAGACTGCAAACAACTATCGTGGTTTATCTTTGTTATCATGCCTTGGAAAGCTTATTGCTCGTATTTTGGCGAATCGTATGCTATCCCTGGTGGAGAAAATACTCCCAGAGAGCCAATGTGGTTTCAGGCCTTCTAGAGGAACTGCAGATATGATATTCACTGTTCGTCAGCTTCAGGAGAAATGTAGAGAGCAAAATAGACCTCTTTATATTGCCTTTATAGACCTCAGTAAGGCATTTGACTCGGTAAACCGTGAAGCCTTGTGGAAGATTTTAGCATTGTATGGTTTTCCACTGAAATTTATTACCATCTTAAGACTACTCCACACTGATATGAAGGCAAATGTCATTGGTAACGACTCTATTGGAGAACCATTTCATATAAATACCGGCGTTAAACAAGGCTGTGTGATTGCCCATACATTGTTTTCTCTGTACGTTGCCACTATCATGCAGTTAGTCAAAGATGATCTCCCTACAGACATACAGATAACTTACAGGATGGAGAGGAAGATCTTTAATTTGAGCCATCTAAGGGCAAGGACACGAACATCTCCTGCTGCATTGGTTGAGTTACAGTACGCCGATGATAATGCAGTAGTAGCTCAATCAGAGGACGAACTTAGGAAAATCCTGAATGCTTTTTCTTCAGCATACAAAATGATTGGGCTGAAACTTAACACCAGTAAAACCCAAGTCCTCTACCAACCAGCCCCTGGACAAGGACAAAGAAACATCAATGTCACCATCAACGGAGCGAAGCTTCAAGAAGTTAACACCTTTTCTTATCTTGGCAGCACCCTGTCATCAAGTGCAAATATAGATTCCGAAATCAAACACAGGATTAACCGTGCTGGGGCAACCTTTGCAAGATTGAGGTCTAGAGTTTTTGACAACCATGATATCAATGCTGCAACGAAGATCCTTGTGGACAACTCGGTTGTAGTTCCCACCTTACTTTACGGATCTGAATCCTCGACATGCTACAGATGTCATTTTAAAAAGCTGGAGCAATATCACCAGCGTTGTTTGAGGAGAATTATTAGTGCGACATGGCAAGACAAACGCTCAAACAGCAGCATTCTCGAAGAAGCACAGACTACCACTGTTGAAGCCATGCTTTTAAAACGTCAGCTGCGATGGACAGGACACGTAATCCGCATGCCCAATAATCGCATTCCCAAGCAAGTGTTTTGCTCTGAACTAACTGAGGGCAAGCGCTGTGTGCGAGGTCCGAGGAAGCGATTCAAAGACGTACTAAAGGCTAATATGCAAATGTGCCATCTTTATATATATAATTCTTCGACACGTGTGTATGTGACTGAACTCCTCCTAAACGACTGGACCGATTTTGATGGAATTTGGTATGTATATTAGGGTGGGTCCATGTATGGTTTAGATTCACAATCTGACCCGGTAGGTGGAATGAACATAATGTGAGAACCACAATTTACACACAATTTTAGAACCACAATATACAGTCAAGAACAGTCGTCATGGAAACCACTATCCTTGGCCTTGGTGAAAGCTGATGTCTTTGGACGGTTAGTCTCTGCACGTTAGAGCCACCTGGTCGCAACCTGTGCAACTACCGCCATTACATACACTCCGCCCGTGGCGAAAAGTTGTGTTTTATACCAAAGGTGGCAGTGATGTCGAATTCTACTGTTTGTCTCTGCACGTTAGAGCGTTTCAAAGTTCCGTATGCGTTCCTATACCATTCATCCGATTGCCATGAAACTTGGGTGATATGTTGAGTAAGCTCCAGGGAAGGTGTTTGGCTTAGTAAATCCATTTTACAATAGATAGCGCACGAATAGATTCAACAAATGAGCGACGACGCGCGAAGCGTTTCAAAAAGTTCCCGTATGCGTTCAAATACCATTCGTCCGATAGCGATGAAACTTGGGTGAGATGTTGTGTACACTCCAGGGAAGGCTTCTGGCTTAGTAAATCAATTTCACATTAGGTAGCGCACGACTAGATTCAGCAAATGAGTGACGACGCGCGGAGCGTTTCAACAAAATCCCGTATAAGTTTATATTCCATTCATAGATCAGATGAAACTTTGATGAGTTGTTGTGTACACTAAAGTGAAGGCTTCTAACTTAGTAATCCATTTCACAGGAGGTTGCGCACGAGTAGATTCAACAAATGAGCGGCGACGTGCGAAGCGTTTCAACAAAGTCCCGTATGCGTTCAAATACCATTCGTCCGAAAGCGATGAAACTTGGGTCAGATGTTGTGTACACTTACGTGAGGGTTTCTAACTTAGTAAATCCATTTTACAATAGGTAGCTCACGAGTAGATTCAACAAATGAGCAACGACGCGTGAACTTTTAATCAAAGTCCCGTATGCGTTCATATACCATACATCCGATTGCAATGAAACTTGGATGAGATGTTGTGTACACTTACGTCAGGGTTTCTAACTTATTAAATCCATTTCACAGGAGGTTTCGCTCGAGTAGATTCTACAAATGAGCGACGACGCGCGAAGCGTTTCAATAAGGTCCCAAATGCGTTCAAATACCATTCGTCCGATTACGATGAAACTTGGATGATATGTTGTGTACACCCTACTGGAGGTTTCTGGCTTAATAAATCCATATTACAATAGGTAGCGCACCAGTAGATTCAACAAATGTGTGACGGCACGTGAATCATTTCAACAAAGTACCGTATGCGTCCATATACCATTTATCCGATTGCGATGAAACTTTGGTGAATTGTTGTGTACACTCCAGGAAATGTTTCTGTCTTAGTAAATCCAGTTTTTAATAAGTAGCGCACGATTATATTCAACAAATGAGCGACGGCGCGCGAATCGTTTCCACAATGTCCCGTATGCGGTCATATATCATTCATCCGATTGCGATCAAACCTTGGTGAATCATTGAGTACACGCCAGAGAAGGTTTCAGGCTTAGTAAATCTATTTTACAATAGGTAGCGCATGAGTAGATTCAACAAATGAGTGACGGCACGCGAATCGTTTAAGGCAAATCACTTATGCGTTCATATGTCATTCATCCGATTCCGATGAAACTTTGATGAGTTGTTGTGTATACGCCAGGGAAGGTGTTCAACTTGGTAAATCCATTTTACAATATTGGTAGCGCACGAGTAGATGTAACAAATGAGTGACGACGCGCGAAGCGTTCCAACAAAATCCTGTATGCGTTCATATACTATTCATCGATTGCGATGAAACTTTGATGAGTTGTTGTGTACACTTACGTGAAGCTTTCTAACTTAGTAAACCCATTTCACAGTTGGTAGAGCACGAGTAGATTCAACAAATGAGTGACAGCGCACGAATCATTTAAACCAAATCCCGTAAGCGTTAAATGCCATTTATCCGTTTGCGATGAAACTTTTTAGAGTTGTTGTGCACGCTCCAACGAATGTTTCTAAATTAGTTAACTCAATTCACGATATTTTAGAGGCAGTTAACAGAAATTGAAAAACATATTGTGTAACCAAAAGCACTTCAAGAAACAAAACTACATCACTTTCTTTGATTGGCAGGACATCGTCTGCCGGGTCAGCTTGTATTGATATAAATAACTGGGAGACCTTAGCTCTTGATCGCTCATCCTGGAGAACAATTGTTCATCGTGGTGCGATACTTTTTGATGAAAACCGCCGACGTATGATAGAAGATCGGAGGCAGCGCAGAAAGAACAGAGTGTTCATTAGAAGACAGGGAATGAATGCGGATGTCTCACCTGGACCTGATACTACCTGGCATCACTGCGGGAAACTGTGTCTCTCCCGCATTGGGCTTTTTAGTCACCTCCGGACTCATCGATGAAGAGTCATTCAGCATTGGAAGGCCAACCTACTCGAGACGAGTGTTTGCTATCATCATGGTTTGGGTGATAGTGTTAGTGTGAGTAGCATCTGACAGCCACATTGCACTTGTTACGAGCGCTCAGATATACCCAGCTATGGCCATTGGCTGCGTTTATGGATTGGGTGATAGTGTTAGTGTGAGTAGCATTTGGCAGCCACATTGCACTTGTTAGGAGCGCTCAGATATACCCAGCTATGGCCATTGGCTGATTTTATGGTATGGGTGATAGTGTTAGAGTGAGTAGCATCTGACAGCCACATTGCACTTGTTAGGAGCGCTCAGATATACCCAGCTATGGCCATTGGCTGCGTTTATAGTTTGGGTGATAGCGTTAATTTGAGTAGCATCTGACAGTCACATTGCACTTGTTAGGAGCGCTCAGATATACCCAGCTATGGCCATTGGCTGCGTTTATGGTTTGGGTGATAGTGTTACTGTCAGCAGCATCTGGCAGCCTCTTGTTAGGAGCGCTCGCTCAAATATACCCAGCTATGGCCATTGGCTGCGTTTATGGTTTGGGTGATAGTGATAGTGTGAGTAGCATCTGGCAGCCACATTGCACTAGCTAGGAGCGCTCAGATATACCCAGCTATGGCCATTGGCTGCGTTAAAGGTTTGGGTGGTAGTGTTAGTGTGAGTAGCATTTGGCAGCCACATTGCACTTGTTAGGAGCGCTCAGATATACCCAGCTATGGCCATTGGCTGCGTTTATGGTTTGGGTGATAGCGTTAATTTGAGTAGCATCTGACAGTCACATTGCACTTGTTAGGAGCGCTCAAATATACCCAGCTATGGCCATTGCTGCGTTTATGGTTTGGGTGATAGTGTTAGAGTGAGTAGCAACTGACAGTCACATTGCACTTGTTAGGAGCACTCCGATATACCCAGCTATGGCCATTGGCTGCGTCTATGGATTGTGTGGTAGTGTTGGTGTGAGTAGCATCTGGCAGCCACATTGCACTTGCTAGGAGCGCTCAGATATACCCAGCTATGGCCATTGGCTGCGCTTATGGTTTGGGTGGTAGTGTTTGTGTGAGCAGCATCAGGCAGCCACATCGCACTTGTTAGGAGCGCTCAGATATACCCAGCTATGGCCATTGGCTGCGTTTATGGTTTGGGTTACAGTGTTAGTGTGAGCAGCATCTGGCAGCCACATTGCACTTGCTAGGAGCGCTCAGATATACCCAGGTATGGCCATTGACTGCGTTTATGGTTTGGGTGATAGTGTTAGTGTTAGCAGCATCTGGCAGCCACATTGCACTTGTTAGGAGCGTTCAGATATACCCAGCTATGGCCATTGGCTGCGTTTATGATTTGGGTGGTAGTGCTAGTGTGAGTAGCATCTGGCAGCCACATTGCACATGTTAGGGGCCCTCGCTCATATACCCCAGCTATGGCCATTGGCTGCGTTTATGGTTTGAGTGCTAGTGCTAGTGTGAGCAGCATCTGGTAGCCACATTGCACTGGCTACGAGCGCTCAGATATACCCAGCTATGGCCATTGGCTGCGTTTATGGTTTGGGTGGTAGTGTTAGTGTGAGTATCATCTGACAGCCACATTGTACTTGCTAGGAGCGCTCAGATATACCCAGCAATGGCCATTGGCTGCGTTTATGGTTTGGGTGGTAGTGTTAGTGTGAATAGCATCTGGCAGCCACATTGCACTTGTTAGGAGCCCTCGCTCATATATACTGTGCACTTTCAGCATGAAATATGCAAATCACAGTATGCCAGCAATGCTCAAATCGGGATTTTCTGGGTTATGGTATGTTCTCCCACTCTGTGACTTACACATTTTTTATTAAATAGAGGATACACTTCCAAAATAATAAACAAAATCAACTCCTACTATAAAACTTTTAATTATTCCAATATCTGGCGCTACAAAAAATTAAACAAATAAACTACTGACCCATACTTCTAATTTGTTCAGAGTGAACAAGGAATATATAAATAAAACACATGTTAAACCATATTAAATGGTTTCCTACAAACCAACAAACTTATATTTCTTTTCACTTCCACAAAGTATCCCTTTTAAAATTCAATATAATCAAGAGCTCCCAATGGCTCGATACTTTTACCTAGTCTGTTATTCTTATACAACACCTCACTTCCTATTATATGAGTATCTTATAATCTAAACAATATATAATTCTTATTAAAGTAGGGGGCATGGTGGCTCAGCGGTCTAGCTGTATGCCTCTCACCAAGGCGGTCCGGGTTCGATTCCCGGTCAATGCATGTGAGATTTTCGATGTGAAATGCCATGTCCTGTGGTTCGGATTCCACGTAAAAAGGAGGTCCCGTGGCTCATAATCACAAGATTCACGGTCACGTAAAACTACAATCTTCCTTTTTTTCTTATTAAAGTACTGTTACTCATTTACTTAAATTTTTGGGCTTTTCACAATGTTCTCATGTTACCATCTCTCTTTCAAGTCAACAATTCACTACAGTGATTGGGAAAACATTTGCGTACTCCCGAGTTATAGAAGACTACTTGAACATGTCAAAAATTACGATCACTCCCGAAATCTAATTGTCTTCACTGAACTCGTGAATTCCTACATCATATAACGTTGCATTTGGGATTTATATTATTTGTCATAGAATACCATTATCTCATAAGAAAGCAACGATCTGAACTTGCAAGCGGTACTTTTCATCTACAAGAACCTCGGTTCGAATCCCGGGTCATTAACAAACTCTAAACACTCATGGTTTACTATAACTTCACACAGACGGCTTCCAGACCTACCGCACTTCCGTTAATAGTAAGGGTCTGGCCGTACCACTTAGCGTGATTTATTGTCCGGGAGCAGGAACTCCAAGGTCTCGCCCACAGAGACGGGCTACCCTCTGCTTTATACAGCTATTTCTTACACGCAGTTCTTTGAACAGGCCTGGCTTTTCATTCAATTATTTTAACAACATTATTTAGGTTCACTAGACCATTCTCGTAACTTTGGCCTTTATGAATTATGAAGTGTCCTCATTGGTGGGTAAGAATAATTCAATACAACAACAAATATTTAGAGGCTTCACATAGACGAACCTGGGTTCGATTCTTTCACTGCCTCGGGAACCATATCCCATACTGGAGGACTTATACACTAGCGACTTATAGCAGGCCTCATTACCTTATACCCGCGCTCATACTTCAATAAATAGCACCCTTTTATAAAATACACACAACGGCCTCGTGATCACATCACTATTTAGAGGACTTATCATAGCTCAATTACCACGACCAACTGCCCCTCACAATTAATTTTACCAAGTATATTTAGGTTCAACGCCTTCCTAGCGTGACAAATTTACTTCAATGCGCTACATTGCGCTATACATTATTTTACGGCCAAGTTTCTTCCAAAGAACTGATAAATTCAAAATCAACATTTGATCTACATCTCAATTTTTATATTAATCCTCTCCCGTGGCAATAATCGCTATACTTTAAGAACATGTATTCACAACATATATTTATTCTTTTACAGGAGCTCAAAAGCTACTACTTTCATATAATTCAACTAAATCTTCATTGATATAATTGTTATTATTATTATTATTATGCTTGCTTTCATATAATTAAATCATTTATCAAATACACTGATATTTTATTTCATACATATCCCCTAAGGGATTTATTTACTTCACAGAATCATTTTTATACTTTCTCAATTTGTAATCGTTCAGATCGCGCTATTATTCTGTTATTTGTTATTCAAAAACATCCCTATTCTCTCATTCTCAGGTGGATTGTACACAAATATTCCCCAACACATAACATAATGAAATGGTTACTCACATGATATGTCTGTCTGTCACCGACCGTATTTTCCAACGATGTTTCATTTTCGCCCACTTAATGTGTGTAAGCCATCTTGATTAATCCCATTTCGCACAATGGCATTTCTTGATAAACATACACCTTATATACCTTAAACACTGGTAACATTTTGAATACAATTCTGTATTCTTCTATCATACACAAATAAATTCACAAAAAATTACTACACTAACACAAATTTTCTATATTTACATTACACTGCTTTTAATCACTGAGGCTTTGATTTGGCCTTACACACGTGATTTCTTGCTTCCCGTTTCCAAGGGTGAAACTCTTAGATGTCGGCTCCCTATCTGACAAGAAGTTGAAGGTCTCGATCAATCTACCCTTCCCTGGAACGGTAATTCTTCAGATCCAGTTTCCTGACTATTCGGCCTTTATTTTTACTAGCTCGAAGTCGTTTTTTTCTAGACACTCTTTAATTTGTCTAGATAAAGTCTATCCTGTTTACGGCCTCTCGAATACCTTATCGGTGACCTATGATTCTCTAGCATTTACTGCTCTTCCTTAGTTTCGTGGCTTAATGCTCTTACTGTTCGTTTGTCTCCAATGAGACAATGTCTTGGATTAAATTTTCCCTTCTTATTTTCTTCGCTCTAGTCCCAATCTTATTCAGAATACTAGGCGGCACTTATTTCGTCCAGCCCTGATCGGGTTCCTGAACTTTGCTAGAAATGTTTGTTTCACGATCTTCGGTACTTCAAAACGTTACGATACTTTCTATCGCTTAACTGAAATGTTATTTGAAGACCTATCGCCTGTTCTTTAAGTTCGCAGCCTAACTTTGACTGTATTACGGAACTTCACTATAAAGACTGACACTTGTTGAACTAAATCCTGTAATAGGATTTGTCTAAGTCTTCACACGGCGATACTATGATGATACTTCTCGTACTATAATGCTTCATCGTGCAGCGCCTCGGCGCTCACGGAACTGGATGATTGTCGATACAGCAACGCCCTCGGGCTGTCTGAAACTGCATTTGATGATCTGCGAAACAGCACCGTGCCCTCAGGCACCTAAGGTAGACTCAATATCTTTGATGCAGCACCTCCGCTCACGGAGTGCTCGTAGACTGCATGTACTTTGAAACAGTACGGCACCCTTCCCTAGGGTTCGTAAGACTGAATTTGATGTGATGCCCCAACGTCACGCCCCTCTGGCTGACTGGTAACTGTATGATTTGCTTAGCTCTGCCAGGACTTTTATAATCCTTGGCTACAAAAAGATAAAATCCTCGCCTTTTTCATAACTAACTTTTGAAGCAATAGTCGCACACTTTCAAAAATTATATCTCTGGAAAGCTCGTTTTCTAAACGTAAACTGACTTCTTTGTACATAAAAATCGATCGTACAATTCCGAGATATTAAATACTTTTTGCTCTTCAGATACGTGGGTGTTGAGTTTTATTTGTAATCCCCACTACCTCGGGTCTCGGGGAACTTTTTATGACGTACGGCCACGTTTGCACTTCTTTCCTAGGCAATTATTAAAACCTTTTTCTCCACACAAAAATCTCTATTCCGAAATGATTCCCAATGATGTATTTCTTTGGTTAATTATTTGCTCGCAAGTGGCTTAAATCTAATTCTTCTTCTTCTTGAACAACTGCGAGGATGCCAATTTACTGCAACGTAAGATCAATTTCCGAAACCGTCTCTCAGTCACTCCGAACGGAAAGTTCCTCTCGTTCTAATTATAGCCATGATCGGCTCCTTATCGGTGCGTCACGCGTGATATCATTTCCTGGCCACCTGGACTCATATTCTTGCACAACTTTAAACCAGTTCTGTTGTATAAAATCTTTATATGTTCCATTGAAGACTGAATATTTCCTTCCTTCTTTTTACCATAATACATGGATTCGACCCCTTGAACCAATATCACATGGGTTCAATACCCAGCTATGGCCATTGGCTGCGTTTATGGTTTGGGTAAAAGTGTTAGTGTGAGCAGCATCTGGTAGCCACATTGCACTTCTAGGAGTGCTCAGATATACCCATCTATGGCCATTGGCTGCGTTTATGGTTTGGGTGGTAGTGTTGGTGTGAGTATCATCTGGCAGCCACATTGCACTTGCTAGGAGCGCTCAGATATACCCAGCTATGGCCATTGGCTGCGTTTATGGTTTGGGTGATAGTGATGGTGTGAGCAGCATCTGGCAGCCACATTGGACTTGTTAGGAGCCCTCGCTCAGATATACCCAGCTATGGCCATTGGCTGCTTTTATGGTTTGGTTGATAGTGTTAGTGTGAGCAGCATCTGGTAGCCACATTGCACTTGCTAGGAGCGCTCAGATATACCCAGCTATGGCCATTGGCTGCGTTTATGGTTTAGGTTGAAGTGTTAGTGTCAGTATCATCTGGCAACCACATTGCACTTGCTAGGAGCGCTCAGATATACCCAGCTATGGCTATTGGCTGCGTTTATGGTATGGGTGGTAGTGTTAGTGTGAGTAGCATCTGGCAGCCACATTGCACTTGTGAGGAGCGCTCAGATATACCCAGCTATGGCTATTGGCTGCGTTTATGGTATGGGTGGTAGTGTAGGTGTGAGTAGCATAGGCAGCCACATTGCACTTGTTAGGAGCGCTCAGATATACCCAGCTATGGCCATTGGCTCCGTTTATGGTTTGGGTGGTAGTGTTAGTGTGAGCAGCTTCTGGTAGGCACATTGCACTTGCTAGGAGCGCTCAAATATACCCAGCTATGGCCATTGGCTGCGTTTATGGTTTGGGTGGTAATGTTAGTGTGAGTAGCATCTGGTAGCCACATTGCACTTGCTAGATGCGCTCAGATATACCCAGTTATGGCCATTGGCTGCGATTATGGTTTGGGTGGTAGTGTTATTGTCAGCAGCATCTGGCAGCTACATTGCACTTGTTAGGAGCGCTCAGATATACCCAGCTATGGCCATTGGCTGCGTTTATGATTTGGGTGATAGTGTTAGTGTTAGTAGCATCCGACAGTCCCATTAAACATTTTAGGAGCGCTCAGATATACCCAGCTATGGCCATTGGCTGCGTTTATGGTTTGGGTGATAGTGATAATGTGAGTAGCACCTGGCAGCCACATTGCACTTGTTAGGAGCCCTTGTTTAGATATACCCAGCTATGGCCATTGGCTGCCTTTATGGTTTGTGTGGTAGTGTTAGTGTGAGTAGCATCTGGTAGCCACATTGCACTTGCTAGGAGCGATGGCTCAAATATACCCAGCTATGGCCATTGGCTGCGTTTATGGTTTGGGTGATATTGTTCGAGTGAGTAGCATCTGAAAATCCCATTGAAACTGTTAGGAGCGCTCAGATATACCCAGCTATGGCCATTGGCTGCGATTATGGTTTGGGTGATAGTGTTATTGTGAGTAGCATCTGGCAGCCACATTGCACTTGCTACGAGCGCTCAGATATACCCAGCTATGGCCATTGTCTGCGTTTATGTATTGGGTGGTAGTGTTGGTGTGAGTAGCATCTGGCAGCAACATTGCACTTGTTAAGAACCCTCGCTCAGATATACCCAGCTATGACCATTGGCTACGCTTATGGTTTGGGTGGTAGTGTTAGTGTGAGCAGTTTCTGGCAGCCACATTGCACTTGCTAGGAGCACTCAGATATACCCAGCTATGGCCATTGTCTGCGTTTATGGTTTGGGTGATAGTGTTAGTGTTAGCAGCATCTGGCAGCCAAATTGCACTTGTTAGGAGTGTTCAGATATACCCAGCTATGGCCATTGGCTGCGTTTATGGTTTGGGTGGTAGTGTTAGTGTGAGTATCATCTGGCAGCCACATTGCACTTGCTAGGAGCGCTCAGATATACCCAGCAATGGCCATTGGCGGCCTTTATGGTTTGGGTGGTAGTGTTAGTGTGAGTATCATCTGGCAGCCACATTGCACTTGCTAGGAGCGCTCAGATATACCCAGCTATGGCCATTGGCTGCGTTTATGGTTTGGGTGATAGTGTTACTGTCAGTAGCATCTGGCAGCCACATTGCACATGCTTGGAGCACTCAGATATACCCAGCTATGGCCATTGGCTGCGTTTATGGTTTGGTTCATAGTGTTAGTGTGAGCAGCATCTGGTAGCCACATTGCACTTGCTAGGAGCGCTCAGATATACCCAGCTATGGCCATTGGCTGCGTTTATGGTTTGGGTGATAGTGTTAGCGTGAGCAGCATCTGGTAGCCACATTTCACTTGTTAGGAGCGTTCAGATATACCCAGCTATGGCCATTGGCTGCGATTATGGTTTGGGTGATAGTGTTAGAGTGAGCAGCATCTGGTAGCCACATTGCACTTGCTAGGAGCGCTCAGATATACCCAGCTATGGCCATTGGCTGCGTTTATGGTTTGGGTTATAGTGATGGTGTGAGTAGCATCTGGCAACCACATTGCACTTGTTAGGAGCCCTCGCTCAGATATACCCAGCTATGGCCATTTGCTGCGTTTATGGTTTGGGTGATAGTGTTAGTGTGAGCAGCATCTGGTAGCCACATTGCACTTGCTAGGAGCGCTCAGATATACCCAGCTATGGTCATTGGCTGCGTTTATGATTTGGGTGATAGTGTTAGTGTTAGTAGCATCTGACAGCCACATTATAATTGTTAAGAGCGCTCAGTTATACCCAGCTATGGCGATTGGTTGCGTTTATGGTTTGGGTGATAATGTTAGTGTGAGTAGCATCTGGCAGCCACATTGCACTTGTTAGGAGCGCTCAGATATACCCAGCTGAGGCCATTGGCTGCGTTTATGGTTTGGGTGATAGTGTTGGTGTTAGCAGCATCTGACTGCAAATTGCACTTGTCAGGAGCGCTCAGATATACCCAGCTATGGCCATTGGCTGCGTTAATGATTTGGGTGGTAGTGTTAGTGTGAGTAAGTAGGATAAATAAGCCGGTTCTGGCACAGGGGCTAATGGGCAAGATGGCCGCCGCGCGCAATCACTCTATGTTATTCTTATGGAGGTTTCATTCAGAGCTGGCACAGGGGCTATTGGGCAAAATGGCCGCCACGGCCTGAGACCGTGGATTACGTCACAGGGAGAGGTCGGCCGTGTAGTTGCCAAATGGAATATTTATTATTATTATTATTATTATTATTAGGTAATTGTTAATTGATCATGTATAATCAAGACCAGCCTTATATTGTCCACTTTTTGGTGTAGTGGCTAGCATTCTTGGAGGTCATTCCTGAGGTTCGAATCCCGGCTCTGCCAAGAAATTTAATTTCTGGTCTCATGAGTGGAACGGGGTACACTCAGCCTTGTGAGGCAAAACTGACAAGAGCTGGCTTTTGATTCATACCTCAACAATTCTGCCTAACCCAACTTCACCTAACCTAACCTAACCTAACCTAACCTAACCTATCCTAACCTAACTTCAAAGTCAAAGCAAATATAAAAGCAAATGTGAAAGCACACATAATAAACTAAGTTATAACCTAACCTGACTTCACCTAACCTAACCTCACCTAACCTGTCCTAACCTAACCTAACGTAACCTACCTAATTTAAAATTGCAAGCGAAAAAAATTTAGCAAAAAGTATGAGAAAAAAGTGAGAGCAAATGTAAGAGCACAAATAATAAACTTAGTTATAACCTAACCACACCTAACCTAACCTAACCTAACCTAACATAACCAAACTTCAAAGTGAGAGCAAAAATGTAAGAGCAAATGAGAGAGCACAAATAATAAACTTAGTTATAACCTAACCTAACCTAACCCACAGAAACCTCATTTAAAGATTTTAGATTTTATGTTTTAACATTTTAGATTTTTGATTTTTTTCATTTTACATTTTTTAGATTTTACATTTTACATTTTTGATTTTTTGTATTTTAGATGTTAGTTTTTTTTAGATTTTACATTTTAAATTTAAGATTTTTTGATTTTAGATTTTACTTTTTACATTTTCCGAAAAGAGTAAACTACTAGGTCACATACCTAACCTCACCAAACCTAACTTTGCCAAACCTAACTTAAGCTAATTCAAAGGCTAATGCACATACACAAAGTATATAAGGGTACAAGCAACTATCCTTATGCTAGTTTTATAGGTTACTGTACAATATGATAACTACCCCAACCGTTTTTTTTTTCATTTGTTGTTTACACATATGACAATTTTCCAATTCCCCATTTTCATTTTTTTAAATGTTAGTTTTAAGTTTTTCAATTTCATAACATGGAAACATGGATTTTGCATTATGTTGTTTACACATTTATCAATTTCACAATTTCCCATTTACAGTTCTTAAAATGTCAGTTTAAAGTTTTTCAATTTCATGATATAGAAACATGGATTTTCCAATTTGTTGTTTACACATTTGTCAATTTACCAAATTCCCATTTACAGTTTTTAAAATTTCAGTTTAATGGTTTTTTTTTATTTTGTCAATATGGAAACATGGATTTTCCAATTTGTGTTTTACATGTTCATTTTGCATTAGGAGTGGAGAGAGGTGAGTAGTAATAAAAAATGTACAAGCAGTTTCCATACGGTACAATATTTTTTTATTTAAATACATGTACACTATTTACACATAATACATTTTTATATATATTCCTTATTGTTATAAATTGTACACTTGTTTTTATTTTGTTTTCTATTTTATTTATTTTTGATTATGAATGCCATTTCTTATTTTGTTTTATTTTTATTTTTGTAGTGCTATTGTTTTATTTCCTAAATTGTTTTGTTTTATGTATTTGCTAGTTGCAGGCAGAAGATTTTGATATTCATAACTTAACTCTTTAAGCATGGTTAATGATTGAGTAATGACCATAGGCATGTGTACCTATACCATCAGCATCAATCACTCTTTTATCATCACCAGGACACAAAGCAATTTTGTTTAGTCTTATAGATGATATGTCATGTTGTTTAGAAGCGATAATGTTCATTGGTATTCTTTTTACATTGTTTTTCATGACACAATCCTTATAATCTTGAAAGCTTATACAATTTTTGACAACACCTCTGTTAATACCTTTAATCTTTTTGATTTCTTTACCATTTATGTCTAATGCATACATTTTAGCTCTAAGTCCAACAAATGCTTTTATAATTTGTCCACAAGCCTCGTCTTTAAATTTCCCCAACGTTTTCTTGTTTGATGTAGAGTAACATATGTGATTAGTAGGATAATCTGATGTGTCCAGGTGTTGTAGGAAATCCAACTTGTCTTGATATACATCTGGGGTGTTAACCAAATATATGAACGAGTCAGTATCCATATACATGAGTTTAATATTGTTCATGCCATAATAGGGTAGCAGGACATCATAGTGGTGGGAATACATGAGAGTTTTTGAAATATCCAGTATACACATTCCAATATATATAGGCTTATTGAATACAATGTTACGTTTAGACATGTGGAAAGCAGCTAGGTTAGGGCCATAAATTGTTCTGTCGATAAATGTCGGCTTTGCTATTAGCTTTTCTGCCTTTTTGCTGTCAGTCACAAGACGTATGTCTATTCTTTTACGGATATTTTCCATTGTTTTCCCAAAAATGGCATTGTTGAATAATTTGTACAGATTTTTCTCAAAATCATTTTTGGCTTGTTTTCGAAGGTTGTTATTAAAATCAACGTATGCCTTTAACCAAGGTCTTTGTTTAAACTTTAACACACGATGAATTTTTATCAATTTTATTCCATGATCTAAAGCCTGTTTTAATGCCATGTAGTGAACAACATATCGCCTTCGATTTCCAAGATGAGGAATTAGTTTTTTCAGAGACGAATCCTTAGGTTGTGTACACTCTGGTAGGAAAGGTAAATCGTTGTGTAGATCATGAAGGTCAGATGGGTAATCAACATCAACGTCTAGAATGTATCCCACAGGATCGTCTTTCTTTAGTTTTTCTAGATCAACAGTATCTGGAGAAACCCACTGAAATCCACCATAAGGAAGGGAGTGACACATAGCCCACCCGTATTGGTTGTTGGCATCATCATAGGTAATAAACTGCGATGGTTTCTCAGAATCATAGGTTTCCATGTATTTATTGTTAGCTTCAGCATACCGATGAGACACCTGGCATATGCCTCCACGTATTCCAGACTCGATTAAAAGAATCTGATCGTAATCCTGTAGCAATTCCAGTTCAATGCCTGTGTAAAGGAGCATTGCCTCGAAACTTAAACCAGGCGAAGTAAAAAAGTGTGCAGCATCCACTCGGTGTGTTTCTAGTGTTTTGTTTCTAAAGGTTTCAAAGCTGTCTGCAAGAAGGAGTACATCTGAAGTTAGGTAGAGGTCACTATATTCCCCTAGAGTTTTAATGTTGAACTGATTCCAGACACTTTTGGCATGTTCATAGTCTTCTTGACTAACATCTTCTTGACTTAATTTGTTAAAGAATGCCTCTTTTGGAGGTAAACACGTTTCACTTAACTTTTCCCATGAGTCAATGTAGTCATAACAAAATACCCCTTTACGAGTCATGAGCATTGCATTTTCTTTTCCAAAGTACTTGTCTGTTTCAGGGTATGATGTTAAGTTGGAAACTAAGTTTTCCAAACTACTCGGCATTAACCGAAACGTATCCACAAATCTAAGCTTAACATTTCCTACATATTTGGTAAAGGAAATGTACTTTTCTTTGGAGTTAGCGATAACATCCACTCTCTCAGTAGTACATCCCAATTGCTTTACAATGAAATTTGCGTCGTAGCCACTCATATTATGTAGAAACACAGGAACGGGGTTTCGTGTTTTACACCTCAAATTACAGTTATTGTGAGCACTTCCACGGTATTCCCCTGTAATATGGCAGTGGTCTCGAACTTTCCAGTCCTCTTTGGTGAATGGTTTTCGACACAAATAACAGGTTTCAGAACATTGGAACTCTGCTTCTTGAGCCTGAGTTAAGGCCTTTGGAACATTTAAGCTGTAAAGTCTATCAATTTCATTAGCTATTGAGATCAAACAGTCCATAAACTTTTCTGCAGCGTCAGGTCCACGATAAATAACAGGTTGGCTTGGAAGATTTGTCTTTATGTGTTCCACAGCGGGTGATGGTTTAACGTATATACCAAAGCTCATAGGAACATGACTCTGGTATGGCACTGTATAACTTGCTTCAGGATTGGGCAAACATGTTTGATAGGGTAAGAGTATACTTTCGAAATCTGCATAGATAACGTAAGGTATTCTTAGCATTTTTTCCACGTTTAAAAATTTGACAATGGGGTTTTTAATAGGCATTTCAACCCTAGCAATGTCATGCTGGACACACAAAGCTCTATGTTCTTTCAATTTTTGCATTCCTTGTTGTCCATATTGATTATCAAAGTGAGTAAAACACCGTTTACACGTATATATCTTATGTTCACGGCGGGTAATCTGATGTGCTACTAGTTTATCAAAATCTTTGATAAAGACGTAGTGGTTCTGGCCGGATGATGAACTTAGCAGAAGGAGGTCGCGATGGTCTTGCATCTCTTGATCCACAACCTTTAGAGGGAACAATTTGTTGTCTTGTTCCAATCCAAATACATTAATGGATATATCGTTGGCTTTTTCAAATTTGAGAATGTCAACTAGCGATGTAGGAAACGATATTACAGAAAAATCATACTTGTTGTCCAGGTCCTTGTATTTACTAATGCGATGAGCATTCTTTTTAACCAGTTTTGCTAAAATGGCATACATAAAACACTTTTCATCATTCAAATTTTCAGGATTAATGCAGGCTTTTCTTGCTTGTATAGCTGCTGGTAATGGAATATATGTGCTTCCACGCAAGGGATTGTACTTATTTATTTTCAATCGTACTCCTTCCACTGCTAACAAAGCCCAATTACTGCCTTTTAGCTCAGATTCCTCCATTTCCGTAGTTAACTTTGTAAATTGTGTTTCCAAGAAACTACTTAAGTCCGTTTCCAAAAATAGGGCCTGATTTCGTGTTTTAAATGCACGATCTGTAATTTCATTGGTAGATGTATGAATGAATCTACATTCAGCCACAAGATTAACTTTTATCGACTTGTGCATTGCTAGTTCTTTCTGCATAGCTTGTATTATTTGCTGTTTGGACTCTTTAAGGTATGAATTTAAATCCTTGCACGTATCGCAACGAATGAAATAGGATTTAAGTCGACCTCCAAAAGATGTCTCATATTCAATAAGTCCATTTTTGTCAGGGACCAATGACAGTAGGTAATGTTTTGTAGGCTCTGCTTTTTGTCTTTTAGCTGCCGACACAACATTACAACATTCTTCATGACGACGTCCATTGTAGGCATTGTTGAATGTACTACCACAGGTCTTGCACTCATGAAATTCACCACACGATACCCATCACGAATGTTGATTTCTGCAAACAGCTGCTTACTGCGTATCACAAGACTAGAGGTTGGTCGGTGAGACGGTCTTTCACGATGTGAACACCGTGAGAGGTAGTAGTCAACTGGTGATATTCTTGTGAAGGGTCCACTAATATACCCCTAGTCTAGACCAACAGCTCTTTACAGCGTATGACAAGGCTGTAGACTGGACAGTGAGACGGTCTTTCACGATGTGAACACTGTAACAAGTAGTAGTCAACTGATTATATACTTGCTAAGGGTTCTCTAATATACAATAGTCAAGACCAACAGCTACTTACTGAGTAATACAAGGCTGTACAATAGTTGTTTTGACAGTCTTTCACGATGTGGTCACTGTGAATGGTAGTAGTCAACTGATGATATTCTTGATAAGGGTCCTCTAATGTACCCCTGGTTAAGGGTAACAGCTGTTCACTGCTTATGACAAAGCTAAAGACTGGTTGCTTCAACGGTCTTTCACAATGTAAACACTGTGACAGGTAGTAGTCAACTGAAAATATTCTTATGGCCTACTCAAGGTTATCAGGTACTTACTGCATATCAAAAGGCTGTACACTCATGTGTGTTAGGCACTCTTTCTTGCTAAGGACCCCAATATTCCCTACACAAGGCTATACATGTTAGTTCTAAACACTTAGTGATTAATTGTATATTCAATTTTTGTACAAAGCTTATACAAGCACGTTTTTATGAGGTAAAACTTTGTTAAATAGCTGCATGCGACACACAAAGTATGTTGCCGCTATCTAGCAGTGACTATGAGAACTACTTGAACGACCAGCATGCTACCTAGCGCTCCATTTCAACACTCGCTCACTGAACGACCAGCATGCTATCTAGCGGTCGATAGCAATACTCCTCAACTACCAGCCTGCTATCTATCGGTCAATATGACAACTCACTCAACTACCAACATGCTACATGGCTTTTTTGGTCAGTTTTTTGTTGGCTTTTTTTTGGTCAGTTTCTGTTGGCTTATGTTGGCTTTTATTGGCTTTTGTTGGCTTTTGTTGGCTTTTGTAGGCTTTTTTGTTGGCTTTTGTTGGCTTTCATATTTGCTCTTGCTTGTGGGGGCTTATTATTTGGTCTTGGAAAGTATGTCAGTCCTTTTTTTATGGCTGCAAAATGCTTACAGCCATGTTTGTAAGCAGCAACAACAACAACAGCAACACACAAAATTCCAAAAAAAAAAAAAATCCAAAGTACTCTAAGGTTTATCAATGACTCTCAACTCTTACACTTACCTCTATCCCATGCATAGTCAAAAATTAGTGTATTTTTCAAATTTTTCAAAAATATTTGGAAAGTTGGCTATATCATTAATCTAAAAATCCTGAAAAGGCATATGTTAACTCCAACACCTACCTCTATACCACTCTCAGTCCAAAAATGGTGTATTTTTCAAATTTTCCAAAACATATTTCCAAAATGGGTTATATTTCCAAAATTAAAAAGTTAACAAAAACGTTTGTTTGACATAAATGAATGGCCTTTGTCCCCTCTACCACTATACCAAGTCCCAGGTCTCCAGGACAAAAAAATAAAATTTTTAAAAAGCGTTTTATTTCCAAAATTAGGAATTTTACAAACACATTTGTCTGACGTAAATCAATGGTCATTACCCCCTCTATCCCCACACTAAGTCTCATGTCTTTAGAACAACAAAAATAAAATTTTGAAAATGGACTTATATTTCCAAAATTAGGAATTTTACAAAAACGTTTGTCTGACGTAAATCAGTGGTCATTACCCCCTCTACCCCCCACACTAAGTCTCATGTCTCTAGAACAACAAAAATAAAATTTTGAAAATGGGCTTATATTTCCAAAATTAGGAATTTTACAAAAACGTTTGTCTGAAGTAAATCAATGGTCATTACCCCCTCCACCCCCACACTAAGTCTCATGTCTCTAGAACAACAAAAATAAAATTTTGAAAATGGGCTTATATTTCCAAAATTAGGAATTTTACAAAACCGTTTGTCTGACGTAAATCAGTGGTCTTTACCCCCTCTATCCCCATACCAAGTCTCAGGTCTCTAGGTCAACAAAAATAAAATTTTGAAAATGGGCTATATTTCCAAAATTAGGAATTCTACAAAAAAGTTTGTCTAACGTAAATCAATTGTCTTTACCCCCTCTATTCCCATACCAAGTCTCAGGTCTCTAGGTCAACAAAAATAAAATTTGAAAAAATGGTCACTATTTTGGAAACTAGGAATTCTACGAAAAAGTTTGTTTAACATAAATGAAAGGTCTCTATCCCCTCTACCTGTAAACCAAGTCCCAGGTCTGTAGGACAAAAATGAAAAAAGTTCAACTGGGAAAGTAGGCGATTTTTCATAAAACCAAACATTCTAAAAAGTGTTCTATGGGTATAAAAGAATGGTCTCTATGTCCTTTATTTTTTATAATAAAACTTTTTTATTTTTTGAGTTTTTTTGAAAAAGTTCAATTTTGAAATTTTTATATTTTGGAAACTAACAAGTTTACAAAAATGTTTGTTTGACATAAATAAATGGCCCTGACCCCCTCTACCAACAAAATAAATTTCAAGTCTCTAGGACTAAAACTGTACAGTAGTGGAGTAGTGGCGCTTCTAACGCACTCCAAAACCCTCCTTGCCCCACTACTAAGCCTCAGGCATGTAAAATGGGTGGGTTAGAAGCACCACTACTCCACTACTGTACAGTTTTAGTCCTAGAGACTTGAAATTTATTTTGTTGGTAGAGGGGGTCAGGGCCATTTATTTATGTCAAACAAACATTTTTGTAAACTTGTTAGTTTCCAAAATATAAAAATTTCAAAATTGAACTTTTTCAAAAAAACTCAAAAAATAAAAAAGTTTTATTATAAAAAATAAAGGACATAGAGACCATTCTTTTATACCCATAGAACACTTTTTAGAATGTTTGGTTTTATGAAAAATCGCCTACTTTCCCAGTTGAACTTTTTTCATTTTTGTCCTACAGACCTGGGACTTGGTTTACAGGTAGAGGGGATAGAGACCTTTCATTTATGTTAAACAAACTTTTTCGTAGAATTCCTAGTTTCCAAAATAGTGACCATTTTTTCAAATTTTATTTTTGTTGACCTAGAGACCTGAGACTTGGTATGGGAATAGAGGGGGTAAAGACAATTGATTTACGTTAGACAAACTTTTTTGTAGAATTCCTAATTTTGGAAATATAGCCCATTTTCAAAATTTTATTTTTGTTGACCTAGAGACCTGAGACTTGGTATGGGGATAGAGGGGGTAAAGACCACTGATTTACGTCAGACAAACGGTTTTGTAAAATTCCTAATTTTGGAAATATAAGCCCATTTTCAAAATTTTATTTTTGTTGTTCTAGAGACATGAGACTTAGTGTGGGGGTGGAGGGGGTAATGACCATTGATTTACTTCAGACAAACGTTTTTGTAAAATTCCTAATTTTGGAAATATAAGCCCATTTTCAAAATTTTATTTTTGTTGTTCTAGAGACATGAGACTTAGTGTGGGGGGTAGAGGGGGTAATGACCACTGATTTACGTCAGACAAACGTTTTTGTAAAATTCCTAATTTTGGAAATATAAGTCCATTTTCAAAATTTTATTTTTGTTGTTCTAAAGACATGAGACTTAGTGTGGGGATAGAGGGGGTAATGACCATTGATTTACGTCAGACAAATGTGTTTGTAAAATTCCTAATTTTGGAAATAAAACGCTTTTTAAAAATTTTATTTTTTTGTCCTGGAGACCTGGGACTTGGTATAGTGGTAGAGGGGACAAAGGCCATTCATTTATGTCAAACAAACGTTTTTGTTAACTTTTTAATTTTGGAAATATAACCCATTTTGGAAATATGTTTTGGAAAATTTGAAAAATACACCATTTTTGGACTGAGAGTGGTATAGAGGTAGGTGTTGGAGTTAACATATGCCTTTTCAGGATTTTTAGATTAATGATATAGCCAACTTTCCAAATATTTTTGAAAAATTTGAAAAATACACTAATTTTTGACTATGCATGGGATAGAGGTAAGTGTAAGAGTTGAGAGTCATTGATAAACCTTAGAGTACTTTGGATTTTTTTTTTTTTTGGAATTTTGTGTGTTGCTGTTGTTGTTGTTGCTGCTTACAAACATGGCTGTAAGCATTTTGCAGCCATAAAAAAAGGACTGACATACTTTCCAAGACCAAATAATAAGCCCCCACAAGCAAGAGCAAATATGAAAGCCAACAAAAGCCAACAAAAAAGCCTACAAAAGCCAACAAAAGCCAACAAAAGCCAATAAAAGCCAACATAAGCCAACAGAAACTGACCAAAAAAAAGCCAACAAAAAACTGACCAAAAAAGCCATGTAGCATGTTGGTAGTTGAGTGAGTTGTCATATTGACCGATAGATAGCAGGCTGGTAGTTGAGGAGTATTGCTATCGACCGCTAGATAGCATGCTGGTCGTTCAGTGAGCGAGTGTTGAAATGGAGCGCTAGGTAGCATGCTGGTCGTTCAAGTAGTTCTCATAGTCACTGCTAGATAGCGGCAACATACTTTGTGTGTCGCATGCAGCTATTTAACAAAGTTTTACCTCATAAAAACGTGCTTGTATAAGCTTTGTACAAAAATTGAATATACAATTAATCACTAAGTGTTTAGAACTAACATGTAT
This sequence comes from Meconema thalassinum, assembly GCA_946902985.2. NCBI lineage: Eukaryota > Metazoa > Arthropoda > Insecta > Orthoptera > Tettigoniidae > Meconema > Meconema thalassinum. The sequence goes on from OX336390.1 coordinate 991,385,082, forward strand.
AGCCTTGTGTAGGGAATATTGGGGTCCTTAGCAAGAAAGAGTGCCTAACACACATGAGTGTACAGCCTTTTGATATGCAGTAAGTACCTGATAACCTTGAGTAGGCCATAAGAATATTTTCAGTTGACTACTACCTGTCACAGTGTTTACATTGTGAAAGACCGTTGAAGCAACCAGTCTTTAGCTTTGTCATAAGCAGTGAACAGCTGTTACCCTTAACCAGGGGTACATTAGAGGACCCTTATCAAGAATATCATCAGTTGACTACTACCATTCACAGTGACCACATCGTGAAAGACTGTCAAAACAACTATTGTACAGCCTTGTATTACTCAGTAAGTAGCTGTTGGTCTTGACTATTGTATATTAGAGAACCCTTAGCAAGTATATAATCAGTTGACTACTACTTGTTACAGTGTTCACATCGTGAAAGACCGTCTCACTGTCCAGTCTACAGCCTTGTCATACGCTGTAAAGAGCTGTTGGTCTAGACTAGGGGTATATTAGTGGACCCTTCACAAGAATATCACCAGTTGACTACTACCTCTCACGGTGTTCACATCGTGAAAGACCGTCTCACCGACCAACCTCTAGTCTTGTGATACGCAGTAAGCAGCTGTTTGCAGAAATCAACATTCGTGATGGGTATCGTGTGGTGAATTTCATGAGTGCAAGACCTGTGGTAGTACATTCAACAATGCCTACAATGGACGTCGTCATGAAGAATGTTGTAATGTTGTGTCGGCAGCTAAAAGACAAAAAGCAGAGCCTACAAAACATTACCTACTGTCATTGGTCCCTGACAAAAATGGACTTATTGAATATGAGACATCTTTTGGAGGTCGACTTAAATCCTATTTCATTCGTTGCGATACGTGCAAGGATTTAAATTCATACCTTAAAGAGTCCAAACAGCAAATAATACAAGCTATGCAGAAAGAACTAGCAATGCACAAGTCGATAAAAGTTAATCTTGTGGCTGAATGTAGATTCATTCATACATCTACCAATGAAATTACAGATCGTGCATTTAAAACACGAAATCAGGCCCTATTTTTGGAAACGGACTTAAGTAGTTTCTTGGAAACACAATTTACAAAGTTAACTACGGAAATGGAGGAATCTGAGCTAAAAGGCAGTAATTGGGCTTTGTTAGCAGTGGAAGGAGTACGATTGAAAATAAATAAGTACAATCCCTTGCGTGGAAGCACATATATTCCATTACCAGCAGCTATACAAGCAAGAAAAGCCTGCATTAATCCTGAAAATTTGAATGATGAAAAGTGTTTTATGTATGCCATTTTAGCAAAACTGGTTAAAAAGAATGCTCATCGCATTAGTAAATACAAGGACCTGGACAACAAGTATGATTTTTCTGTAATATCGTTTCCTACATCGCTAGTTGACATTCTCAAATTTGAAAAAGCCAACGATATATCCATTAATGTATTTGGATTGGAACAAGACAACAAATTGTTCCCTCTAAAGGTTGTGGATCAAGAGATGCAAGACCATCGCGACCTCCTTCTGCTAAGTTCATCATCCGGCCAGAACCACTACGTCTTTATCAAAGATTTTGATAAACTAGTAGCACATCAGATTACCCGCCGTGAACATAAGATATATACGTGTAAACGGTGTTTTACTCACTTTGATAATCAATATGGACAACAAGGAATGCAAAAATTGAAAGAACATAGAGCTTTGTGTGTCCAGCATGACATTGCTAGGGTTGAAATGCCTATTAAAAACCCCATTGTCAAATTTTTAAACGTGGAAAAAATGCTAAGAATACCTTACGTTATCTATGCAGATTTCGAAAGTATACTCTTACCCTATCAAACATGTTTGCCCAATCCTGAAGCAAGTTATACAGTGCCATACCAGAGTCATGTTCCTATGAGCTTTGGTATATACGTTAAACCATCACCCGCTGTGGAACACATAAAGACAAATCTTCCAAGCCAACCTGTTATTTATCGTGGACCTGACGCTGCAGAAAAGTTTATGGACTGTTTGATCTCAATAGCTAATGAAATTGATAGACTTTACAGCTTAAATGTTCCAAAGGCCTTAACTCAGGCTCAAGAAGCAGAGTTCCAATGTTCTGAAACCTGTTATTTGTGTCGAAAACCATTCACCAAAGAGGACTGGAAAGTTCGAGACCACTGCCATATTACAGGGGAATACCGTGGAAGTGCTCACAATAACTGTAATTTGAGGTGTAAAACACGAAACCCCGTTCCTGTGTTTCTACATAATATGAGTGGCTACGACGCAAATTTCATTGTAAAGCAATTGGGATGTACTACTGAGAGAGTGGATGTTATCGCTAACTCCAAAGAAAAGTACATTTCCTTTACCAAATATGTAGGAAATGTTAAGCTTAGATTTGTGGATACGTTTCGGTTAATGCCGAGTAGTTTGGAAAACTTAGTTTCCAACTTAACATCATACCCTGAAACAGACAAGTACTTTGGAAAAGAAAATGCAATGCTCATGACTCGTAAAGGGGTATTTTGTTATGACTACATTGACTCATGGGAAAAGTTAAGTGAAACGTGTTTACCTCCAAAAGAGGCATTCTTTAACAAATTAAGTCAAGAAGATGTTAGTCAAGAAGACTATGAACATGCCAAAAGTGTCTGGAATCAGTTCAACATTAAAACTCTAGGGGAATATAGTGACCTCTACCTAACTTCAGATGTACTCCTTCTTGCAGACAGCTTTGAAACCTTTAGAAACAAAACACTAGAAACACACCGAGTGGATGCTGCACACTTTTTTACTTCGCCTGGTTTAAGTTTCGAGGCAATGCTCCTTTACACAGGCATTGAACTGGAATTGCTACAGGATTACGATCAGATTCTTTTAATCGAGTCTGGAATACGTGGAGGCATATGCCAGGTGTCTCATCGGTATGCTGAAGCTAACAATAAATACATGGAAACCTATGATTCTGAGAAACCATCGCAGTTTATTACCTATGATGATGCCAACAACCAATACGGGTGGGCTATGTGTCACTCCCTTCCTTATGGTGGATTTCAGTGGGTTTCTCCAGATACTGTTGATCTAGAAAAACTAAAGAAAGACGATCCTGTGGGATACATTCTAGACGTTGATGTTGATTACCCATCTGACCTTCATGATCTACACAACGATTTACCTTTCCTACCAGAGTGTACACAACCTAAGGATTCGTCTCTGAAAAAACTAATTCCTCATCTTGGAAATCGAAGGCGATATGTTGTTCACTACATGGCATTAAAACAGGCTTTAGATCATGGAATAAAATTGATAAAAATTCATCGTGTGTTAAAGTTTAAACAAAGACCTTGGTTAAAGGCATACGTTGATTTTAATAACAACCTTCGAAAACAAGCCAAAAATGATTTTGAGAAAAATCTGTACAAATTATTCAACAATGCCATTTTTGGGAAAACAATGGAAAATATCCGTAAAAGAATAGACATACGTCTTGTGACTGACAGCAAAAAGGCAGAAAAGCTAATAGCAAAGCCGACATTTATCGACAGAACAATTTATGGCCCTAACCTAGCTGCTTTCCACATGTCTAAACGTAACATTGTATTCAATAAGCCTATATATATTGGAATGTGTATACTGGATATTTCAAAAACTCTCATGTATTCCCACCACTATGATGTCCTGCTACCCTATTATGGCATGAACAATATTAAACTCATGTATATGGATACTGACTCGTTCATATATTTGGTTAACACCCCAGATGTATATCAAGACAAGTTGGATTTCCTACAACACCTGGACACATCAGATTATCCTACTAATCACATATGTTACTCTACATCAAACAAGAAAACGTTGGGGAAATTTAAAGACGAGGCTTGTGGACAAATTATAAAAGCATTTGTTGGACTTAGAGCTAAAATGTATGCATTAGACATAAATGGTAAAGAAATCAAAAAGATTAAAGGTATTAACAGAGGTGTTGTCAAAAATTGTATAAGCTTTCAAGATTATAAGGATTGTGTCATGAAAAACAATGTAAAAAGAATACCAATGAACATTATCGCTTCTAAACAACATGACATATCATCTATAAGACTAAACAAAATTGCTTTGTGTCCTGGTGATGATAAAAGAGTGATTGATGCTGATGGTATAGGTACACATGCCTATGGTCATTACTCAATCATTAACCATGCTTAAAGAGTTAAGTTATGAATATCAAAATCTTCTGCCTGCAACTAGCAAATACATAAAACAAAACAATTTAGGAAATAAAACAATAGCACTACAAAAATAAAAATAAAACAAAATAAGAAATGGCATTCATAATCAAAAATAAATAAAATAGAAAACAAAATAAAAACAAGTGTACAATTTATAACAATAAGGAATATATATAAAAATGTATTATGTGTAAATAGTGTACATGTATTTAAATAAAAAAATATTGTACCGTATGGAAACTGCTTGTACATTTTTTATTACTACTCACCTCTCTCCACTCCTAATGCAAAATGAACATGTAAAACACAAATTGGAAAATCCATGTTTCCATATTGACAAAATAAAAAAAAACCATTAAACTGAAATTTTAAAAACTGTAAATGGGAATTTGGTAAATTGACAAATGTGTAAACAACAAATTGGAAAATCCATGTTTCTATATCATGAAATTGAAAAACTTTAAACTGACATTTTAAGAACTGTAAATGGGAAATTGTGAAATTGATAAATGTGTAAACAACATAATGCAAAATCCATGTTTCCATGTTATGAAATTGAAAAACTTAAAACTAACATTTAAAAAAATGAAAATGGGGAATTGGAAAATTGTCATATGTGTAAACAACAAATGAAAAAAAAAACGGTTGGGGTAGTTATCATATTGTACAGTAACCTATAAAACTAGCATAAGGATAGTTGCTTGTACCCTTATATACTTTGTGTATGTGCATTAGCCTTTGAATTAGCTTAAGTTAGGTTTGGCAAAGTTAGGTTTGGTGAGGTTAGGTATGTGACCTAGTAGTTTACTCTTTTCGGAAAATGTAAAAAGTAAAATCTAAAATCAAAAAATCTTAAATTTAAAATGTAAAATCTAAAAAAAACTAACATCTAAAATACAAAAAATCAAAAATGTAAAATGTAAAATCTAAAAAATGTAAAATGAAAAAAATCAAAAATCTAAAATGTTAAAACATAAAATCTAAAATCTTTAAATGAGGTTTCTGTGGGTTAGGTTAGGTTAGGTTATAACTAAGTTTATTATTTGTGCTCTCTCATTTGCTCTTACATTTTTGCTCTCACTTTGAAGTTTGGTTATGTTAGGTTAGGTTAGGTTAGGTTAGGTGTGGTTAGGTTATAACTAAGTTTATTATTTGTGCTCTTACATTTGCTCTCACTTTTTTCTCATACTTTTTGCTAAATTTTTTTCGCTTGCAATTTTAAATTAGGTAGGTTACGTTAGGTTAGGTTAGGACAGGTTAGGTGAGGTTAGGTTAGGTGAAGTCAGGTTAGGTTATAACTTAGTTTATTATGTGTGCTTTCACATTTGCTTTTATATTTGCTTTGACTTTGAAGTTAGGTTAGGATAGGTTAGGTTAGGTTAGGTTAGGTTAGGTTAGGTGAAGTTGGGTTAGGCAGAATTGTTGAGGTATGAATCAAAAGCCAGCTCTTGTCAGTTTTGCCTCACAAGGCTGAGTGTACCCCGTTCCACTCATGAGACCAGAAATTAAATTTCTTGGCAGAGCCGGGATTCGAACCTCAGGAATGACCTCCAAGAATGCTAGCCACTACACCAAAAAGTGGACAATATAAGGCTGGTCTTGATTATACATGATCAATTAACAATTACCTAATAATAATAATAATAATAATAATAAATATTCCATTTGGCAACTACACGGCCGACCTCTCCCTGTGACGTAATCCACGGTCTCAGGCCGTGGCGGCCATTTTGCCCAATAGCCCCTGTGCCAGCTCTGAATGAAACCTCCATAAGAATAACATAGAGTGATTGCGCGCGGCGGCCATCTTGCCCATTAGCCCCTGTGCCAGAACCGGCTTATTTATCCTACTTGAGTAGCATGTGGCAGCCACATTGCACTTGCTAGGAGCACTCAGATATACCCAGCTATGGCCATTGGCTGCGATTATGGTTTGGGTGATAGTGTTGGTGTTAGCAGCATCTGACAGCAAATTGCACTTGTCAGGAGCGCTCAGATATACCCAGCTATGGCCATTGGCTCCGTTTATGGTTTGGGTGGTAGTGTTAGAGTGAGTAGCATCTGACAGCCACATTGCACTTGCTAGGAGCACTCAGATATACCCAGCTATGGCCATTGGCTGCGTTTATGGTGTGGTTGATAATGCTACTGTCAGCAGCATCTGGCAGCCACATTGCACTTTTAGGAGCGCTCAGATATACCCAGAATAGGGGAGTGAGGGGGGTTCTAAATAGTGTCATGGCCGCCGCGTGAATCCCAGCCAATATCTCTCGATCCCAAGGTCAGATGTTGACAAATGAGGTGCCTTTGGACTCGAGCTGACGTCCTCTTTCTTATGGACCACTCGTTATATATATATATATATATATATTTTTAAATTTTTCTTTTCGAAAGTAGGTGATAGTTTGAAAACCAAACATGATAGAATGTTATGCAATGGCTCAAACGAACGGTCTCTATGTCCATTATTTTTTATAATAAAACTTTTTTATTTTTAAAGTTTTTTGAAAACACTTGAATTTTGAAATTCCTATATTTTGGAAACTAATGAGTTTACAAAAAAGTTTGTTTGACGTAATTTACTGGCCCCTACGCCCTCTACCCCCAAAATATATTTCAAGTTTCTAGGATAAAAACCTGACAGTAGTGTGGTAGTGGGGAAGCTGTCCACTAACCTATTTAACCCTCCTCGTATTTGCCCCGAACCTGATATCTTGCTAACCAATCATGGGATTTGAACATAGAGGGTGTCCTAGCACTCGTAGTGATGCCCCCTACTTTCCTACTTGCCCTTTATTTAAGAAAAGACCAAAACTAAAAGGTCATCCTCTTTTAATATCTCGCGAACCAATCATGGGATTTATACATATGGGGTGTCCTAGCACTTGCAGTAATGCCCCCTCTTTTCCTATAGCTTGTGTTATTTAATTGAAGGACTAAAACTAATAGGTCATCCGCTTTTAATATTTCCTAAAACCATGGTTGGATTTGAGCATATGGGGTGTCCTATGAATCGTGGTGAACCCCCCATTCGTATGGACGTTTTATTTCCACTCTAAAATTGTGCTAGGTTGTAGATTCGGCTCTACTTAGGAAGTTGTGAGCCCCTGCGACCTTGGAAAGGAAGGAGTCATGCTAGGAGGGCGTGCTTGGATTCTTTTTTTGGTCTCGTTGCGCTCTTTACGGGAATGTAGGTGTCGAAGAGGTGAAAATCTGGAAACATGTTTTTTTGAGGGTAAAACCTTGAATTTAAACTTTTTGTAATATCTCGCGAACGAATTATGCCAGAGGCGTGTACGACGGGTCCAAGGACTCTGGGTGTCGTCCTCTTTGCTATGGACCGCTCGTTATAATTTAAAGAAAATTGGAAACTCGATTTTGGGGTAAACAAGTTTTTTTTGGATTTTTGCTGATATCTCACGAACCAATAAGCCTAGAGACGTGTACGAGGTGTCATTTTTTTCGTCGCGTTGCCATGAAAAACCATTTTGGGGTAAAACCGTGATTTTAGACTTTTTGCTCGATCTCGCAAACCAATAACGCTAGAGACGTGTACGAGGTGTCCTAGAACTCGGGCTAACGCCCCCTTTCGAATGTGGTAGATATTTGTTTTCCAAAAAATAATTCACGAAGGGCCTTACGCCATACATATTGAAAAAACTTTTTTTTTCTTTACCTGTTTATAATGTTCATGAAGCGTGGTGGTTGAGAGAGACGATACGGCTGGGTGTGTGTTTCAACGAACCTGTCGCTGACCATGGTGGCTGTGCTCAATAGAACAATCGATATTTCTGCGGGTCGGTTAATGACAGAGCGAGGGTTCGTTTTTTCTGATAGTTTACCGCCCCCCCCCCCACCCCGAAGGGGATCTTTAACGTGTAAACGGTGATGAGAACTTGGTTCTATATTGGTTGAAGCGAGTACAGAAAACAAACTTGCAGAGGAGCAGACTAGCAGGAGGTGAATGTCATTTGAGCTTATTGGAATGCGCTGATCTGACTTGACAACAGGTGCAATGGAAAATGACAAAGACGCTTGAAGGTGAAATAATCTGACAACCGCGGTGGCAGGGAAGAGCGAAATGCATGCACACACGTGTGAAACCTCATGTGCGCTAAACAAGTTACATCCTGTTTGCTTCGTACGTGACAAAATGCAAGTTCATGTGAAATTTTACCTGGCACAGGTGTTCACCTTGGGTGTTAGCTGTCCACGTGTCCGATAACAGAATGTTCAAAACGTGGAAAAAATGATTATAAATGCAACGTAACATATATAAAGACATGTCGTTATCATTTCCACTCTCATTTAGGTGACTCCCTTTGAACACACTGCATTGCGTGAAACACTTAGTCTTGTTTAACAGTTTTGGGGTTGGTGGAAATACTTAACCTTGTTATGGGGTAGGTATTTATTTATTCATTTATATATTTATTGATTTATGTATATTTACATGCAATTATTTATTGATTAGGTAATTAATGATTTCATTTATTTATTTGTTTGCAGATAACCGGTATACCTTACATGTCTGAGAGAGAAGAAACCATTGCAATTTTAAGCCCACTAGAAGGAAACAGCAACAAGCCACTGCAAGTGAAGGTGAGATTATTTTTTAAACTAACTTGTTTAATTTTTTTGTTTTATATTTTATTTTATGAAAAGCATGTATTAACCTAAAGTTAGGTAATTATAGCGTTTTATATGGTTACGGCTGTGAGTTTGTTTCATTGCTCGCCGCATGAGTCACAACTGCCCCAGGGCTGGGCTGCTCTGCCTCAGTGTATTGCGTGCGCCTTATGCAACAGGTCTACTAGGACAAAGGGATGGTCCAGAATATTCGTGACCCAGCCAGCGATGGAATCCTCGAGAAGCCGTGAGCCCTGGATGGGTCTAGAAGCATTTATTGAGTCACAGGCCTGCTATATAAGAGCGGCCTGTCAAGCAGTGAGTGAGTTGTGTGTTTTACGAGCTAGTGCGTGCGTTTATCCCCAGCGACAGAAGTGTGGTGACTTGCGAAACCCCTAGTAAAGCCGTTTCTCTTGACAGCGAGGAAGTGAGAAGCATACAGGGGACTGCCTGTGTTTTGAGTGAGTGTGATTTCACTGAGCGACAGAGATATTGTGGAGAAGTGCCGCGCGAGTTACGAAACCCAGTGACATTGTTTCCCAGCTCGTGAACAGTGAAGCAGCGTG